>VMDO01017151.1:29224-45777 GCA_007922755.1 Pedetes capensis | reverse complement strand
CTCTTGAAAAAAGGTAGTAAATCATTTATGTGCACCATTAAAAAATGTATGAATGTGTTTTGATGAATGATTGTTGTTTTGAATGATCTTAATTATGCTATGATCCATATATTCTTACATGTAAGCAAAAGTTCTAATAAGTGATGATCAGAAAAAGACAAACTACTCCGATTTATAAGTTATTTGCTTCCTATTATTAATCATTCTTTCATGTTGGGTTAAATTCTGAGCCTAGAAGTAAGTGGAAAAAATTAAATTAAAGCAAATAAAATATTACATCATTAAGAAAATCCTAAAACACTAGTAAGAGAAAATGTTCCAATGAAAAGTATTTAAAGAGAGACAGGAGGTGACAATTTCTGTCTTAAAGGATTCTTGTTATTCTCAGTCATGATTTCTCCCTAGCATTTATGATCAGTTTCTGTTAAGGCTTTTGTAGGTTTGTTTGTGACCAGTATCATTATTTTCCAGCTAACTGAGTAATGGCAATCACTGTCTGTCCTTCCTGTGCTCTGGGCACTCCCATCTCAGATACTTGCTACTCTGCAATAATATTATTTGTCTAAAGCTAGTAGAAAGCACATTAATCTGGTATTGAAAAAAAAAAACTGAAGTTGAGTTTCAGCTAGGTTAGCCACGAGTTGTATAAAGCCAGAGAATCTATTTAAGCATTGGGACATCCATTAGGTCCAGTCTAAATTACTGACATTATTTAATATGACCTCTGCAGGCACTTCTATTGATGAGGATCTAAGGTATTTCTGAGTTCACTTTTTCCTGGATGAAGTAATCATGGTTCCCTATGTAATTGGGATGAGAAAGTGGCATTTATTTATGTTTTATTTGTTTATTTTTATTTAACTGGAAAGAGCTTATATTGGTATTGGATGTCAAGAGATCTTTGTAGAATAGGCCTAAGAATATTGCAGAAGCAAACCCAGAATATTAATGGAGAAGACTAGAAAAAAAGCAATATTTTCAAAAGATTCTTACTCTAGAGAACAAGGGTAATATGGTAATGTGGAGAAAGATGGGAAGCCTGAAGTTGCTGATATAATGAAAAGGTATTTCATCCTCATCCAAAAAATAAAAAGGAATTGGGGCATCACAAAGTTTCAGAACAACTGAGTCTGACTTGGAAGCATAAAATTGGGAAGATAATTTGCAATAACATTTATCATTATTGTAAGGAAGTGATGTCCTTTCTACTTGCAGCAGCAAAAGAAAAGAAAATTCCTTTTTCTCCCATGTCACCTTTTCTTTCTGAAAAGAGATGGGGCAGGGCCAAGAAGAGTTAGTGGGAAAGAGTGGAAGTGCCAATGAAAGGGAAGAATAGAAAAGTAGACCCCAATCATAGATGCAAGTTCCAGGCTGTCCCTTTCCTCCTCCTGCCTCCTGTTCTTCCATCTTCCCACACGCCCACTCCCCTCACCCGGAATACAAATGAAGAGAGGCTGAAGTCTAAACACACACCATTTATTATTCCAACTGATCTCCTTTCATTGAACTAAAAGAGAAGCTATTGAGACTATGAAAATCAAATCAAAGTGGGGAAGGATCCTCTTAATCTATTATTTAGTAGGAATTATTATTTTGAAAATTAACAGAATGCAACATGATCCAGTGGATAATGGATCAACCTTTGATGTCATATGTGAATCTGGGCTCGACTCTAAGCTCTTTCAATTTCAGCTTCCTCATATATACAAGGGAATACATAATGGGACCATCAATTTGTGGCCACAGCAGTGGGCTTAGCACAGGCTTAATATATAGCATTGCCTCATAAGAAAGAGGCTGTTATTAATCTCCTATAAAATTTGTTACACTCTAACATAATTATATGTTCATTTTTGTTCTTCCCCTCTGTGGAATGAACTCAGGTCAAAGTACCAAAGTACCACTGTTGGTTTCCTTTGTTCTGTTTATGCCCTCAGAGCCTACTACAGTGCTCTGAACATACAGTTTTTTTGTTATTAACTTGGACGATTCTGTTGTTTTGAAAGAAATCCCACCATGCAAGAGTTCAGTTCATTTGGTTATCTATAGTCATTGTTCCATCAATATAGTTTACTTTTGTAATAAATTATACAAAAAATGATGAATATTTTCTGTCTAGATTTATTTTAGTATGTGTTACAGCCTTTTTTTTTTTTTTTTTTGACAATGTCTCATTATGTAACCCAGGTCAACCTCAAATTTACCATCCTCCTGTCTCAGCCTTCCCAGGGCTGCTAGGATTACAGGCATGTGCCACCACATCTGGCTCACAGTCTATTTTGTTAATTAAAATTTATTAATATATAATGAAATATAAGAGGGACTCAATGTATGTTCTATTGCATAACCTTTTCATATTAAGCCTGTACTTAAAAACTCCCTGCAGATTGGCGATGATCAAGTGTAGTGTGGTTTTGCCACATGAGCCCTTCACAATGGTGGATTTATTTCCTCCTTCTCCTCCTTCTTATTCTCTTTCTTTTTTTCTTCTTCCTGCTCTTTTCCCCCCTCCGCTTTTTACTTCTCTTCCTTTCCTTTCTTTCACCTCCTTCTTTATTATCTACTAGCTAGAAACTTATTTCATAGTATATGCTAATATTTCCTTCCTTGCTCAAACCAAGCATGTATCAAAGAAAATTAAACACACTCATGCAACTCCAAGTGTGGTCATAGAGCCAGCAACACTGTAATCATCTGGAAGTCTGAAAGGCAGAAACTGATGCCCCATCTCAGGTTTGTAAAAAGTTTAAGAAGCACTAATTTACCCAATCTTGTGGATAATCTAGGGAAGATATGGTTTCACCCACTAGAGGGCAGTAGGATATATGTACCATGGGGCATGCGTTTATTTCCTGGGTCGGATTAAAAGTTCTTGTAGGAATTACCCAGAATTGCCAAAGGGATAGTAAGTTTAGCTGCTTTAAAGGAAAAGCAACAAAGTCAAACCAGGTTACGTAGGGAAATACAACATGTGAGATTAATGAAATAAGCAGCTCCATGGCACTAACATAGTATAAAATCAGGTGCCAAATCCTAAATTGTAATTTTGGCTCTTGTTCCTAGATCATAGAATTGTAAAACTGGAAAAGGCTTTGATACTCACCTCTGGGACAACTTCCTTATTTTACAGATGTGAAAGGAGACTCTTGAGAAGTTAACTAGCTTTTCCAAAACTATACAATTTAAGAGTTTGCCAAGGCAAAGCTGGAACTACAACCAGCAGAATCCCTACCAAAAGAAAAAAGAGATTTTTAAACAAGATGCTAAATACCTGTTTGTATTATTCCATTGCTAAAATGGGGGCCATACTTGTTATTTATATATTTCTTGAGTTTAATACCGTTCATTGTTTTTTCTGATGAAGTAAGGAGATAGGAAGGAATTTATAATGTTTAATTTCTCTTTCTTTCTTTCTTTCTTTCTTTCTTTCTTTCTTTTTTGTTATTTGTATTCAGCTAATCTACCAATAGAACACAGCTTGAATGTCTCCATCTCAAGCCCCAAAATGTCCACATGTAAATATCAACCAATCATTAAGTATTGAGTAACCGTAATATGGCACTATTTCACATTCCTTTTAGCATGATGCTAGCATGATTCCTGCTCTTGGTGGTCTTTGGTTATGTGTGTTATAATATCTTGGCTGGTAACTGCTTTCCATTCTCAATCCCACATGTTTTTTGCATGCAAAATGGGATCAACAACACTGTGTCAGACCCACAGATACAAAAGATGTTGAAAACTGAGCTAGTAGCTCATCATTCATCTAAGAAACTGGCAAGGCTTTACAGAGAAAAGAATCCTAATTGTGCACACAACACCCTCAGTACAATTTACTCACGTCTTTAAAGTGACCTTTTAAAGGATGCTTTAAATGTCAGGCCTTTTTAGAAAACATTGAACCAAACATGAAAATTGCTTGAGAAAAAATTATGCATCTTCAAGTAAAGGCACAAAGAGGCACATTTTCAACTACCTCTTCCTCTTAACAATACAATTATTTAATTTAAACTAAAAATCACACAAAGTTTATGGACATAAGCATTTCCATGTTGTTAGATATTTTGCAAGAAGTTTCTAAGGGTTTACATTGTTGAGTAAAGCTCCAAAATGAAAAATGTAGTGAAACAAAGTCTTAGAGTCAAAGAGCAACAGAGAAGCTCCTCAAAGAAGTGCATAAAAATTTGAAAAACTGTCTAGTCTAAGCCAGGGGTAGTATCTCACACCTCTAATCCCAGAGAAGTGGGAAGTGGAGGTAGGAGGATGACAGGTTCAAGGTTGGAGGCAGCCTGTGTAATTTAGTAAGACCCTGTCTCAAGACAAACATATTTTAAAATGGGCTAGGGTGCAGCTCACTGGTAGACCACTTGCAAAATATGTGTAAGCCCCTGGGTTTAGCTCCCAAGTACTCCCCCCCCCCCCCGCAAAATACTATCTAGTCTAGATTAATTTCCACATTGGCAGAGGGAAGAGACCTGTCAGAAACTGTAAATTTAACTCCCACATAAATTCAGCATCATATCTTCAAACCACAGAAAATCACTTCACATTTGCCTTTCTCTCCTTTTACCATTGACTCTAGTGTGTTAATGAAGTCATAAACCCACTGTCTTAATTTCACCAAGAATCACTCTTTATAATGTATTTCTCCAACAATCTCACTCTTAATTCTCAAGAATTGTTGTTAGGTGCCAAATTGAGTCCGGTCCGATTCATAGTAACCTTATGTACAACTTATTAAGAATAGGAATATAAAATTTGGTCACTAGGACTGAGTTAGATTGAAGAGAACATTCAAATGGTTTTTTTTTCTCTTTTCTGTTCTAACCTAGTTATACAGCATACCAAAAACTGATGATGTCTGATCAACTGAACTAGAAATCCCTCATTTGTAATTTGAACAGTTTAAACTATAATTTTGATTTGCCAGATTTTATACCCTTTATATAAATATGTATTGTCTTTATTATAACATACAATATCATGAAGAAAAACAGTAGCATTTAATGCACTTTATCTCAGTATTCACAAAAATACATATGAAGATATTTTAGGAGCATATTACCATTTAGACTTACTCTACTTATTTCTTCTGAGAATATTGTCTCCTTTCTCATTATAATAAGAGAATATGCCTATCAGTCATCACCAGTAATATTAGTGGCACACTCATATTTATATTTTAAATATGTTTTTAATTTTCTGAAACAGAGGCAAACTCCTGGTGCTATCTTAATGTTTTAAGGTAGTTAATGCCAAAAGGCTCAGGCCTGATCTAAAACTGAATATTTCCCAGATGTGTGGTAGGGTGAAAGGTGGAACAGCTAACAAAAACCAACTTCCTATCTATGTTAGACTTACTTAGGTGAATTTTAAGTAAGGATTAATTAGACATTGAGACCTTATGAGCTGTCAACTTCACAGCTCCCAGAGATAAAAGCTGGAGGCTTGCTCTGTTGTAACATAAGCCATATGTGGAAAAACAGAGCTATCAACTGCCACTGTCTCCCAGTGCCTTGTTCATAATGTCCCTTTAACCTAGTTTCTTCTGAAAATGCAATACTTCTAAAAATGTTGAAAAGTTATTTACTAAAAGATTAAACGATTTACAGTTTTTGAACAAGTATCACATAAATGTTGAACTAGCAAAAAATATATCCAAAATGTTTAACTCATGGATGAATTCATATACATAAAAGGTCAGCTTAAGAATGACAAGAGGAAACTGCTATTAATATGGCTTATCCTAGATCAGGTTGGTATTGGCAGTTACTCTGAGAATATTAAGGCTCTGAAAGCTCTATGTCTCCATGGGAAGCCTGGCTGCCTATTTGACAAATTGAGTGCAAATTTATAATTTTTTGCTGACTTTTAGTAGAGATTAAAGAAGAATTAGAACAAGGACTTGTTATTTATCAGTTCTTAAGAGTTGGGTGCTTTACTCTGACATGCTGCCTAAAACAGCACTTTTAGACTAGATGGTAAATTCAATTGAACTACTTAGATCCAAACCACGAATTTTAAGGCAAAAAGTTTCTGATGTTGGGTGCATACTTATTTTGTGATATTTTTCATTTAAATTGTTGTGTGGGTATGAGTTCTGGTTTAGATTGGAAAGAGGGGAGGTGTTGGTAAAATAGAAGACAGTGGTGCTGACTTAAAAGGTGGTGATGGAAATGATGTCAGCCAAATTAGGGATAAAACCTGCTTTGACACATATAGTAAGAATTGGACTTGGTAAAGACAAAAGCAATCAATGAATTGTACCTTTTCTAAGTCTATATCCGTAATTTTTCAAACCTGTCAACCAATTATTCTGCTTGAATATTCAAGCAGATTCAGGAATCTGCTTGAAACAATTTTCCTTATATGGTCTTTCCTTTCTTATCCTTTTCAAAAGTATTTTGTGAATATAGATGAGACTGTCAGTAAGAGTTAAGATCTCACAGATGAAATTATAGTAAGGGTTAAGGCAAATGTACAGAATCTACCTGAGAAATTATCTAGTAAGTAAAAGAACTGATTATATGCTTTTCTGCCTATAATAAGGTTGTCAGCAAAATTTGCTACTAAAAGAGTTTGGATGTCAATATTTTGCTTCAATTTAAAAAAAAAAATCAAAAATCAAAAAATATCTCTGACTTTCTCATGTCATTGCCTTATATAGTAGTCAGCTAGCAAGAGCAATTGAAAAAGCAAAACTACCAGATTCCATGACGTGCCCGCTTCTCACTCTCCATGTAGGCCAGTCTTTTCGGAGGGATTAAACGAAGGTGAAAGAAACAAACATAAAAACAATTTCCAAGTACAGCCATTTCATAGTATTGCATGCACACCCCTTGAAGTTTGTGAGTGGGGCAACATCTAAGGAAGTGTCTCCAAAGCTCTCTTTTTGGAAATCTAGTTTGGATAACTGGACAAGACATGTGGCACAAGCCTGTGCAATTAGATCACAGAGCACAGTACCACAAACATAATTATTAGCGGCTGTCTTTGTGAACTGGCAAGTTGAAGAAACAATAAAAGAGGAGCTGATGATAATGAAAGAGGAAGGGTGTGAAATGGTTGTACTCTTCCTAGTAATCTTTTAAGGATCAGCCTAAAGAGAAGTCTTTGTCATCCTCTGCAGAGTTAGTGTTGACTGACTGAGAAGGAAAAGAGGGATGAAAAGGCTGTTTGTGGGCTAGAGGAATAAAGATAGGATCTCCCACCACGTCAGAAAGCTGTTAAGCATCAAGATGAAAACACTCATTGGGGTTTTAGAGTCAACAAGCAATTGTTTATGTTTGGACATTTGCAGCAGACCCCATTACCTTCACATCCTTGACCAAGTTTCTGAGATAAAGACAAACAGGATGAGGACTAAGATATTGGACTTTGTGGTTAGGGGACTTTTTAAAAAGCCCTTTTTGGAAAGGTTCTCATGATTGCATACTTGTGTCAAGAAAGGGATCAAAGTGGTCCTTGGCTCTTGTAGGTGAAACAAAGAGATTTGGTAGGAAAAGATTGAGCAGAATGATTCTGGTTTAGGCTTGGGATTCTGTTTTATTCTTTGTCTTCCTTTAGCATGCAAGTCACAAGGGCATCTAACAACAAGCTTCAGATGTTGACAATGTGATTTTCACAGGTTTGCATTTGGCCATCCGTCCTTTAGGGTACCTGCTTATTGCTTTGAGTTAAGTATGCATAAACCAAATAGTGTGATGATTCAGTTCCAGGCTAGAGACCATGCTAAGGATGGAAGACAAATCAGGGTAGAAAGAGGCTTGGGGGCTAGTGGGAGAGGTCACAAGCTACCCTCTGTGCTACTGTCTACTCTGAAAGGGCCTCTGATTTCACCAGTTGAGTACTCGTGTTGAGTTCCATGTAATTAAAGAAGGAATATTTGCCAGTGGAGAGTAGCTTCCCTTTTCCTATTCTGTCCCCTTTTGACTTGAGAACTGAACCACTTTGATCAGAAAGGGAGCCTTTTTCTTCTTTCCTCTTTGTAGAGAAAAGTAAATTTGACATTTCTCTTGAAATGAAAATGTGCCTAGTTTTTCTATCAATGTCCAAAGAGGTAAGTTTAGCTATATGGTAGCTGTAACCTATCCAGAAGTAAAAATTGCCGAATAGAGTACTATTCCTAAGTTCTGTTTCCGTGGTCGGCCATAATTTAAGTTTTTCATGCTTTTCAAGGACATGCCTCATTTTAATTATTTCTGTTTTGGTTAGATTGCTTTTAATTTCTACTTTAATATTGTTTTTCTAACCTGTACTTTTGTATAAGAAGGATGTGCATACTTCTTTTCATCAATCTGTTCACTTATCTTCTACCTATTGAACAACAATGATTATGAAATCTATGCATGTTATATGTCCTGAGTTGATTTTGGTAAAATAGAGAATTCAAATATATCTCCTTCTAAAAATGAGATTAGGACACTAAATTTGACATCCATTTGGACATCATTTGTAAGATCTTTATATGAAAACTAGTAAACAGATTGACTTTGAATTTTATCCAAGAATAATCTTCACAGAAATACTTAAATGTTCGTGCTAAATTAAATTATGTAAGTTTTCTTCTCAGCTAGATTAAGCAGCAGAGGTGGAAAGATTAGTAATAAAACTTGAGAATTATAAAACTGTTGAATGCTGTTCATTCTTCATAGATGCTCCCATCAATTTATTAACCTTACCTGCTAAAGAGCTAGTCCCTTTACCTAGACTTGTGTTTTGCTATTTTGATGGTAATTAGGCAAGTTATTTTTAAATTTGTCCAATGTTTTCCACTTTCTCTTTTTCTCTATCTGGAGAAACACCAAAATCTATCCATCAATATCACTGCATGTTATAATAAATTAAGTCTTTTATTTCAGTTTCATTTAATAATTATCTGACAATCAGGCTAATCAGGCTCACGCAAGTCAATTCAAATTCCCACTTCCAATTTATTATATGCAGTAGGTATTATTAAAAGGTCTTTTGAGGGAAAATATTTTCAGGTTTTACACATAAATGTAAGTGGAAGCATGCTTTAGGATAAAATGTTTTTTGTTTGTTGCTTGTTTATTTGTTTTTTGTTTTACTGCTGGGGATTAAATACAGGTCTTTTCACATGTTAGGCAAATGCTCTATCACTGAGCTAGATCCTTAACCCAATACTGTAGTTTATTCATAGAGTTGAACCTAACTATACCTAAAAGAATTCTAAAAGAACTTTTCCTTGAATGTTATTTTTCTAGTTTTATTTTAAGTTTTAACAAATTGAGTAAAATTTGAATTGAATAGAATTAAACATTTGTAATTAGTATGGTTTAGGTATATATTTAAGTAGTGAATGATATCCAAAATCAAGTCAACCCTGTAATTTTCTTTCAGGTTTTTCTATGTACTTGTAGTTTTGACCTCCTTTTTATCTTTTTTGTCTTCCAATCTGGATCTCAGAAATGTGTTTGTGAACTCAAATGCATAGTCATTGAAATAACTTCTAGTTTTAAATGCTGAAGTTACAATATATTTTATTTAGAAATTTACTAAGACTTGTACATGTGTGTATATCCATATGTAAAAATTACTGAATAGAGTTTTATTCCTAAATTCTATTTCCATGGTCTACCATAGTTTAAATATATATAGACAGACAGATAGATAGATAGATGTTGTTGTTAGGTGTCATTGTGTTGGTGTCCTATTCATAGTGACCCTACCTACGACAAGTGAAACAATATTGTCAGTCTTCTCTTCTATTGATAGGGTTTTCGATTGCAGATTGTTTTGCCTTCCTTCTCCCAAGCATATAGCACCTGAAGTTCCCAGGCAGTATCTCATCCAAGTACTAAACAGACCCGACCCTGCTTAGCTTCTGAGATCTCATGAGATTGGACGCTACAGTGGTATGGCTGCAAGGTAGATAGATAGATAGATAGATAGATAGATAGATAGATAGATAGATAGATATTATAGATAAATATTTTATGTATATATGTCTGAGATTGAGATGTATATATAGGTGTGTGTGTGTGTGTGTATGTATCAGTAGATATACATTTTTTCTCCATTTATTTGCATTTTTAAAGCCCTCTTAAGTGTTCCCATGGATTATTTGTAAACAACATCTACATAAAATAGTCCCCTTATCCATCAATTTTCATTTGGGAGTTTGGATCAGATAGACCATATTTTCTCTTAAAAGACAGGTTCACTTTATCAAGGACATACTATTTTAAGCCAGGTGTGGTAGCACAATCCTATAATCTCAGTAATTTAGGAGGCTGAAGCAGGAAGGTTGTGAAATTCAGGCCAGAGGTAGCCTGTGCAACGTAGTGGTACCCTGTCTCAAAATATAAAATATGTTACAAAGAGTTGGGGGTGTAATTCAGGGCTAGAGCACTTGCCTTGCTTGCATGAGGCTCTGGCTTAAACTCCCACAGTACCGCGAAAAAAAAACAACAAAGCAAAGATCATACTATTTTAAGTCAACCTGACCATTCTTTTTAGATGACAAGTGATTCTGAGACCATTTCTTCTCTTTGTCCACCATAGGGAAATATTTCATAAGGTGTCAGGTAAAATTTTCCCAGTCTAAGAATTTCTTCATAGACAGTTAAACCAAGATGTAAGGATAATAACAAAGTATGCAAAAGCACTACAGAAATCTTACCTAACATTCTATTTCCTAAATACAATTACAAAAAATCGCTTCTTTTTTTCTTTTTTTTCTTTTTTTTTTTTTTTTTTTTTTTTTTTTTTTTTTTTTTTTTTTTTTTTTTTTTTTTTTTTTTTTTTTTTTTTTTTTTTTTTTTTTTGTGGTGCTGGCGGTTGATCCCAGGGCCTCGCGATTGCATACTTTGCAAGTGATGGACCACAGAGCTGCACCTCCCACCTTTTTTTTTTTTTTTTCCTTTACTTTCTGAGACAGATTCTCCTTAAGTTAGGCAGATTTTCTCTGGTCTCGCATATTTCCTCTGGTCTGGAATTTGCGATCCTCCTGGCTCCGCCTCCCAAGCCGCTGGGATTACAGGCGTGCGACACCACGCCCAGTTTAAATCACATTTTTCTTAGTTGCATCTCACTAAAGGAAATGCTGCCACCTCCCATGTGGTTTAGGCAACTCTTCTTATAATATTTCTCAACCCAATACCACGTTTCTCATGTTGTCTATACCAGAAGTTTGACTCATACTGTTTTAACTATTTTTTAAATAATGTCTTAAGATATTATAACAAGAAAACCCTCTACATTAATTTCTATGAAAGTACTCTCTCAAAGTAGTCTGCAAAATACTGTGTGCTTTACTAGTGTTCAGAAATAAATGTGTGAAGCTGCCCTCTTCTTGTTCTAAACTAAGAATTCTGTTTTCTTTGTCATATGTGTATTGGATGTTGGGGATAGAGTCTAGACAAAAGCTGGCAAACGCCAGTCAAGAGAGCCTTACTGAATATCCTCTTTAGAGCAAAAGCCAGACTCTTTATTGATAATCTCATGAGTTAGTAAAATAAAGTATATAGTTGTAGATGACAAAGGAATCAATGCTACGGGTTGTCAAGTACATGTAAATAGATCATCTTTTTGCACATTCAAATTAGAATTCACATATCATACAGAAATATTTATATTTCTTAGCAAGTATTACAATTACCTACTCTCTAAGTAACCATGGAAAGAGTTAAGAGGGTAGTTATATATTATTCCACATCCTGTTGGAAGCTTGTCATACTTATAGTATATATGTTCAAAGTGAGCCAGGAGCTTGAACCCCTCAAACTTAGGACACATTACTTAGGGTTGTTCATGCTTAACTAATTTATAAGCCCTTCACTGCATCAAGTAAAACTTTTTCTTGTGAAAAACCCAACATGAAGCTGTCTCTACTAATTCATTTTACTTTTAATTAAGTTGAGGAGAAAAATATATATACTATATTATAATCAGCTATGTTAAAGAAATTCATAAAAACTTTAGTAAATGTAGTAGACATATTTTAGCACTATCTTTAGGATAAATATCTATATTGACATGATGATCATTGGTTGAAATATGCCATGCCTCTAACCCTTTATGTTAGCTTTAGTTTTTTTCTCCTTTTATAAATAAAGGCCAATGGTCAGACTCAAATAGACTGAATTGTTTCTGTGTAATGAACAAGATAAATTAGTCTATAAAACATTAAGTAGATATAAAATCTTCGCCTAGCTGCAAATGGTTTATAAATGTTTACAGGAGCCTCCGAAAGAACACGGACTAAGTAGTTATTTCAGACTGTAAATAATGTTTCTACAGGTGCTTGGATAAGCTCCTCAATCTCCCTGAGTCTTCTCCCAGTGGGATATGAAGCAGATAATTCCTACATTTTTAAGCTCCTCTCTGATTCTACAATTTGCTAAAACACAGTCTTTTCTCAAGCTTTAAATGACCTGAATTTTTCTCACTAAAAAAAAAAAAGCTAGTAGTTTTTATTTAGTAATTTTTACTCATTTTAAGGCTGTGAAATCCATAGTTTAAAATATACTGATGAGAAGTTTTCATTGCACATGGAAGGTTTCTCAAAATTAACTCAATTTGTGGATATGAAAATTGGGATGCTTGCCAAAACTTTCTTATTTTAATAGATCCAATTTAGGAACTCAATTCACTTTTACTAGTGCATCATAGATTTTTAATATCATTTTGGATTTTTTATAGATTTTTCCAGAAGTAATAACATTACAATTAACTTTTCTAGGTATTGATTTCACCCAAAATTGGTAATAGAATCTCTTCCCACTTTGTGAGTTAGTTAAATTTATATCAGCACTTACGGTGGATAATGATGAAAAATTCAAAACTTATCCCTAACCTAGAAACATGTCATTTATGTTTCACTGTGAATATAGCCTAAAAATGCAAAATGTAATGTTTGAAAGCACAGCATTATAACAACATTGATAAATAGTTGTTTGTTTCTTGGAGGGGACCTCTACTGGTGAGGAAAAAGAAACTAGAAAGCAAATATCAAGTTTATGTCGTGAAAGGACACATTAGATGACCATCTGCAAATATTTGTTGGTAAACGGTCGATATGGGAGACCTGGAGTCACATTTCATTTGTAATAAAAATGCAATAAAAATTGATCTTTAACTAATTAAAAAATTTATTTACAACTTTAAAATACCGTACCTAGATTGCATTGATATTTTTCCCTTTTGCTAGTAAATTTTGTTGGGGTACAGAGTAATACAGCACTTACTTTTTCCATTATTCAACTATTACATCACTTTTGGTTACACTTTTTTCAACTTACGAGGTTTATGGAACCTTTTGACTAACATGTGGTGAAACTCATATGCATATTTGGGTTACATTCCCCTATTTTTCCCATGTGCCCATGAAGTTGCATCGTTTATGTTGAAGTTATCTTCTCCCCGTTTATCCTTCTACATTGTTTCTCTTCCCCATCCCATCTTCCATAATCTTCACTTTCCTTTGCCAGTTCCCTCCCTCCTTCTTTCTATTCTTTATATCATACCTTCTTTGCTAAGTTTATCTGTGCATTTTTATATATCAACTTATCCATAGGATTTTTCTTACTTTAAATAAGATTCAGCTCCCACATGTGAGTGAGAACATACGGTATTTCTCTTTTTGAGCTAGTGTTCATTCCATCCATTTTGATGCAAATGACCTTTTCATTTTTCATTTCTGAGTAATATTCTATTGTGTATATGTACCATAATTTTTAAATCCATTCTTCTGTTGATGGGACATCTTGGTTGGTTTCATATCCTTGCTATTGTGAAGAGTGCTGCATTGAATATGGAGATGAAATGTTAGGACAATGACAATACCATCCCTAAACTGACAAGTGTTAATTATTAGCCCACTCTGGTAATCTCCTTTTAAAGATGAGATAATTCTAGAGAAAGTATATGCCTTCAACTCTGGGTAAAGTGTTAGGGATTAAAATGAATCCCTATTGCTTTGAGGCAATTTCAGGGCTGAGCATGACTTTAAGGGAGCCATATTGGCCTTTAATTCTTAGAGTGTCGATACAATTAGCCCTTTCTGAATGCATATAAAAGCAGTTAAAGGCTAAGTTTCCACCCACATTTCCACACTCTTATTAAGAAGAAAAAATAATCTATTGTAAATCATTAAAAACCTGACCATAGACAACAGTGTATGAGCAAAGGGTGCCAAAACAAAAATGTAAGTACATCTTGTGACAAAAGCTTTCCGTTCTGCTGTTTTAAGAATGTGTCCTATGTTGATTCTGCTAACTCCTGTCTCATGTGCACATGAACATCATACTACACTTTGCTACCATAATTCATTTCAATCATGCAACCATAACTCAATACTTCAAAAAGTAATACATAGCATCTGTTAAAATGTGTATACATCTTTTGGCATCCCCAATATTTGTATACAAATGCCAAATCCATGTTATTATAGCTGCGTAGATAGTGAAAATCCCACACCTGTGAAAAACAACCAGAAGAAAACCTACTTCTTTCCATATTTTTAAAAACAGGGTTTTTTTTTTTTTTTGTGTGTGTGTGTGTGTGTGTGTGTGTGTGTTAAGTTGCTGCCATTATTTGCATCTCTTCCCATTTGTGGTTCTTTGCACATGTTTCTGTCAATTTTTTTCTCCATCAAAGCCATGCTATGCCTCTGAATTATAATGTATGGAGCAGTGTGTGGTCCTTGGACCAGCAAAATCAATACTGTCTAGAAATCAACAGACTAGAAATTCTAATTCTATGGCCTCAACCTAGATCTAGTAAGTTGAAAATCTTTGCATTCTGTGTTTAAGCAAGCTGTCCATATGATTCTGATTCAGTCTTAACTCTGAGAATCATCAATCTAGTTAGCTTGCCAACATTCTGATTCAGCAGATAACAAATACTTATTCAACACCCATTCTCTGAGATTCCATGCAACTCAGTAGGCTATAAGCAATTAGTCTTCACTTGCAAATGGGAAACCAAAACTCTGGGGTATAGCTGACTTATCCAAGGTCAAATAGCTATTAAATAGGAGAACTGAGCCTTACAGGCAAGTTCTTCTGCTCTTTTAGAGCTACAGTTTAATGGCCTCTAATTTAGACCACCCCACATCTCTGTCAGCTTGTGCTATGGGAGCTTGCATGTTGCTGTGATGCTGAAAACTATACCACCACTATTTCAGATACCACCAAGGCCACCCATGGAGGACAGGTTTCAGCTGAGCTTCCACATTAAGACAGACTAGGAAGAAGGACCCAGCAGCCCACTCCCAAAACAATTAGCCACTGAAAACCCTGTGAATAACAGAGAAGCGCTGTTAAATATAGTGCTGGAAAATGAGCCCCCAGGTTGGAAGGCATTCAAGAAAGGACTGGGAATAGTTGCCTCCTTAAAGTAGAGTCAACATTAATGAAGGGAATGGAGTAAAGCCCCTGGGACCTCCTTTTTCTGATGGGGCACAACTCAAAATGAGAAAAAACATAATGCCTGCATCAATGGGCATAACATAAAAAGATCATGTTCATGGCGCAATGTTGCATAGCCTTTGGCTCTATTGTATACGGGGTTGTGATGAGTTGGATCAGACTTGCTGACCCAAAACAACAAAAATTTACACTAAATTCCTCTGTTAATTTCATGATATTAAATGTAACTTGGCTGTTCTGTTTAAAAATCTGTGTGTGAGGATATAAAAATATAAAAAGAGAAATAAGTAGATAACACAAAAATAAAGTTAATATCACAAATATTACACTCAACAGACAACAATTACTTAAGTACGTTTTGACATTCTTTCCAACACAATTAAGCTAGATTGTAGATATACTTACTGAAATTGTTGAATCAACCAAATGTGCCATGCCAGGCAGGTCTAAACCAGGTGATGTGATTGTTGTGGTATAAGATGATTTTCAAAATGTCCTTACTTCAGTATTGCAGATATGACTTCAAAGTGAATTATTTTAATCCTGAGCAGGTTTAAAGCAGAACTTAAATGAACAGAAATCAACAGCTTTGTTACTCTCTGGCTTGGTGCTTTCCTTAAGCAGACATCAGTACCACTTCTCTTCTTTTCTGCAGCAATGACTTATAGATTGTTTTGTTGGACAGCTATGCATTAGGTGACAATTTTCTACTCCGTAATCTCTGTGAGATTTTTTAAATCTCATGTAATTGTCAAAGAAGAAGAAAAAGCAGCAGAGACACTGACTAAATACACGTCAGATGTTTTTCAACAATTGTAGTAGGAGAGACCTTGTAGCTGAGCCCACCTCTAACTAAGACAAAGGAAACTAAGGCTTCTAAAGGAAGTGCAGGTAGGGAATGTCTTAGCCCTTTTGCTGTTACTATAATAAAACATTCTACAACCTTACTGCCTGCAGCTGTAGCCCTGTGGCATCCGATCCCGTCAGATCTCAGAAGCTAAGCAGGGTTGGGCCTGGTTAGTACCTGGATGGGAGACCGCCTGGGAACACCAGAAGCTGTAGGCTTGGGAGAAGGACCTGGCAACCCCCTCCCAAAAATCAATCTGCCATTGAAAACCCTATGAACAGCAGAGAAGCACTGACAATAGTGTTTCCCCT
>VMDO01017151.1:0-29124 GCA_007922755.1 Pedetes capensis | reverse complement strand
GAACAACCTTACTACCCTGACATGTAAGGAATAAAGGTTTATTTAGCGCACAGTTCTGGAGCCTGACCAGTCCAATATCCAAGTGTGGGCACCTGGTGAGGACCATCTCGCTGCCTCATAACATGGCAGATGGCATCACCTGATGAGACAGAGCAAGCAACTAGCTCAGGTCTCTCATGAAGCCACTATCGCCCTCATGGAAGCCTCATCCTCATGACCCCTCTAATCCTAATTACCTTCCAAAAGCCACACCTCCAGATACTATTAACATATGAACTTGAAGATTAAGTTTCTAACACATGGATATATTCAGTTTTGGACATAATAGATCAGTTTGGGATTCTGATTACAAATCATGAGAGAGATTTAGTTCAGAAAGGTTAGGATTTCTGTATTACCTTATAATCATGACATATTTCAATACATTGACTAAAACTATCAAACTATATAACATTACAGTCTATTTTGAGTTAAAATGCTTAAAGAAAAATAGAAGACGTGAATGATTCTGACTTCATGAGGCTCTGACATTTATTGAGGTGCTTCCAAGATTCACAATAATTTTTTTTTTTTGAAAAGTACGTCACCATTCAATGAATCAGATCCCTTAGTTTTAGTAGAAGTGACTAGCACAGATTGTCATTGGGGGAGAGGGCAAACTGTGGCTCAAGTATATGCTCTTTCTCTCCTTTCTTCATGAACTTTTCTCTGCCTGAAATATTCTCCTCAGTTTCCCAAATTCCTTCCTGTTAAAACCATACTCTTGAAAGCCTCATCTCTTTTCAGCTGTTTTCTTTGAGACTTCTTTACTATTTAAAGCCATGACAGTGTATTTTATCTTTCATAAAGTGATTAGTGTATTTCTTTTGAATTGTAATTAGTTAATTACCTTGTCTTTACCTTATCCAGCTTTCAAATTCCTTGAAGACAAAGATTCTGTCTTGTATGTCTTTGCATCCCCTATGGTGAGATATAACACCATCCCTGCGTGTTGGTGCTTGATAATCTTGTTGTTAGGTGACCTAGAGAGTCAAGTCTGACTCATAGGAACCCTATGTACAACAGAATGAAACATTACCCAACACTGACACACACAATCTTTTTTATGTTTGAGCTCATTGTTGCAGTCACTGTGTTTCTTCTCATTTTGAGTCATGCCACATCAGGAAAAGGAGATCCCAAGGTCTTTACTCCATTCCCATCATTAAGGTTGACTCTACTTTGAGGAGGTAGCTCTTCCCTAGTCGTTTCATGAATGCCTTCCAGTCTGAAGGGGAAGGACTCATTTTCCAGCAGTATATTTGACAGTGCTTCTGTGCTATCCAAAGAGTTTTAAATGGCTAATTGTTTTGGAAGCAGGCTGCCAGGTCTTTCTCCCTTGTCTATCTTAGTGTGGAAGCTCAGCAGAAACCTGTCCACCATGGATGGTCCTGCTGAAATACCAGTGGCATAGCTTTCAGCATCACAGCAACACATAAGCCCCAATACCATGACAAGCTGACAGACACGTAAGGGTTCATAATCTTAGCCAATTTAATTTGCTCATTTTCTAGAACTCCATTATATATTCATGTTCTGTTCATCCAAGAAAGGATAACAGGAATGTATTTAATTTTTTTCCCTTTATTAGTAAATGATGATGGAGTACATAGTAACACAGCATTGGCTTTTTCTATTATGCATCCTTTACATCACTGCTAGGAGCACTTTCATAGACCCACAAAATTTATGGAGCCTTATGGCTAGTATGTAGTTAAACTCTGTTACTTATTTGGGTTGTTGTTGTTAGGTGCCATCATGTCGTGTCCGACTCATAGTGACCCTCACAGGGTTTTCAATGGCTGATTGTTTCGGGATTGCCTTGGGAGTGGTTGCCATGTCCTGCTCCCATTTTTGCAGTGCTGGGAATTGAACCGGGGACCTCAGGGACTGCAGAGCAGCGCTCTACCAACTGAGCTAAATCCCAGCCCTCTTTATTTGGGTTATCTTCCCCTATTTTTCCAACATATTCATAAAGTTGTGCTGTTTACATTGAAATTGACCTTTCCCCCTTCATCCCTTTTCATTGACCCTCCTCCCCATCCCATCTTTGCCAATCTTCTATATCAATCTTTCTCTCTATTTCTGTTCTATTAAATAAAACTTGCATTCCACTTTTACTTTCTCTTTTTGTGTTTATGAAAAAAATACCTATAAGGAGAAAGTTTCCATCGAGACCAACCACTTATTTATTCTAATAGTGTCCAAAGGGAAGTAGTCTTGGTCCACACAATTCTGGGGACAAAATAGGTCAGATGCTCCTCTTCTAGAAAGGGATGAAGAGCTAACAGTGGGAAAGACACTGGCAAATAGCCACCGCTTTAGATTAACTACTTAGTAAGTCATTGAAACATAGCACCCCTAACAATTACAGTATTCATATGCTGCAAGGTAAAAGAGAAGAGAACTTATATGGAAATTGTGACTTTTAGATGATCTCCATTTGTAGTTCCTCAGTTTGCAAAACCCTCCCCACTACTATGGTGATAATGCATTGTTAGGAAGCATCTACTTCCTGATTTTCTTCACGATTGCTTTTGTAACATAATGCTGATTATTAAACTTTAATGTTTAAGATTTCAAATGTAACCCAAGACAGACTGAATAAATTACTACTCTTTGCCTAAAGAAACTTGCTAAATGCTTTTTCTCTAACAAAGTTATATATTTTAGATAAAATACTTCCTGGTTGTGAAGTTCTTAGAATCTGTGCAAATGTTATTTATCTGAGTCTGACTTAACTCTCCACTTCACATTTTACTACCTTCCACCTTGTTATCTGTACTTCAGTTGGTAAACCAAATCTCCTATGACTTTTCTGAAAATGCCAATGTTTAATGATGTTGTTCATGTTTTCCATTAAATCAACCTTGAAAACTAAGTTCAGTTTTCATCTCCAGTAGGGAGTTGACCTTGGCACCTCAACTAGGTAGGCAGGCTGCCTCCACTTTGCTCCATACTTCGCCTGTCATTTTTAGAGTCCTCACTATCACATGTTGTATGCTAATTCTGTGTATTTGTCTTTTATTTCAAATAGAACATAGGTTTTTTCCAGATAGGAGTCGTAACTTATCTGACTTCATTATTTCCAGTTCCTAAAAAAAAGACTGGTGGTGCAGCTCAGTGGTCCAGCACTTGCAGAACATGCAAGCCCGAGGCCCTGTCCCTTCATAATCTTTCCTTGATTTGGGTTTGCAAGTAGAATGAAGAGGTATGCTATGTTATGGGAGACACTATCAGATGTGTGGACAGAAGGACCTGAGGTGTGTAGTCTTGGCACAAGTCTTTGGCTTGCTAGCTTTGCAGTAGGGTAACTCTAACATTTCTGATAGCTTCTAAGAGAGCAACCTGTGAAGGAAGAGGAGGAAAGGAGACATTTATGTCCTGAGAATAATAATTCTGGAAAGAATATTAATACAGACTTTATAGACTACATTTATAATTGTTGTTGTTGTTAGGTTCCATCAAGTCTGACTCATAGCAACCCTGTGTACAACAGATTGAAACATTTCTGTGCCAGGCACACGATCTTATTTATGTTCAAGCCCATTGTTGCAGACACTGTGTCAATCCATCTGGTGGGGGGGTTTCCTTTTTTTGTTGTTGTTGACCTCCCACTCTTCCAAACATGATATCTTTCACCAAGGATTGATCTCTTTTGACTACATGTCTGAAATATGTAAGCCACAGTCTGGCCATTCTTGCTTCCAAGGAGCACTCTGGTTGCATTTCTTCTAGGACAGATCTGTTGGTTCTTTTGGCAGTCCATAGTATATTCAATATTCATCTCCAGCACCATAATTCAAAAGCATCAATTCTTTTCCTGTCTCCCTTGTTCAATATCCAGCTTTCACAACCATATAATGTGACTGAAAATACCATGGCATGAGTCAGACACACCTTCGTCTTTAATGTGACATATTTACTTTTCAACACTCTAAAGAAATCTTTTGCCACAGCTTTTCCTAGAGCAGTGTGTCTTGATTTCTTGACTGCTGGTTTACAGGTGTTGATTATAGAGCCAAGCAAAGCAAACTCTTGGACAGCCTCAATCTTTTCTCCATTTATTGTGAAGTTGCATACTGACCCATTCGTAAGGATTTTTGTTTTGTTGATGTTTAGTCACAACCCATATTGAAGGCTATCTTTGATCTTCATCAGTAAATGTTTTAAATCCTCTTCCCTTTCAGCAAGCAGAGTAGTGTCATCCACATAACGCAGTGTATCCAATCCTAATGCTGCATTCTTCCTCATAAAGTCCAGTTTCTCGGATTACTTGCTCAGCATCTAGATTGAAGAGATATGATGAAAGTATACAGCCCTGACCCATACCTTTCTCAATTTAAACCAGGCAGTGTTTCCTTGTTCTACTCAAACAGCCACCTCCTGGTTCACGTACAGATTCATCATGAGTACAAATTAGGTGTTCTGGTATTCCCATTTTCTTAAGTGTTATCCATAATTTGTTATGATCCACACAGGTGAATGCCTTTGTGGAGTCAATAAAACATAGACATCTTTCTGATATTTTCTGCTTTCGGCTAATATCCACCTTACATTTACAGTAATGTTTCTTATCATGGGTAATACATGATAAGTGATAACTTATGATCAACTTTCAGATCTTATGAGCTGAGCTAAAACAATGGAGTTTTGTCTGTTCTATTGAAGATGGACCTATCCTGTTTAGGCAGTTCCAAAATCTAGAACTGTTAGAGGAATATTGCCCTGTATAATAATGAGATTGGAAGCTCTAGGCAAATTCTACTTGTTTTGTGTTCACTGTCTTATTTATCTTTGCAACAAAATTATGAGAGAGATACTACTATTACATTGCCCAATTTACAAGTGAAATGGAGACAAGGGGCAGTTAGGTGACTTCTGTGGTCATCTACCAATAAATACCAAGTTAGGATTGAAAACCAGATGCCTAGCTTCAGGGGCCACATACTAATCATGATGCTACTTCTCTGCCCTGAGAAAACTTTCTTAAGAGTTATGAAATAAGTAGTTCTAGTTCCTGAGATCTTAACCTAACATGGATAAATTCTTTGGGTACAATATCAAATGCCTTCCGTATAATAACCTAAACACTTTTCAGAGAAAATGATCTTTAGATGCACCTATGTAAACTTTTATATTGGAGGGAAAAGGTTTTGTCTTTCAGTTACTAATTCCCTCAGTTTCCCCTTCTTTCTAGAAAAAATTCCCAGTACAAAGTATTGATTCTATTATTTTAAAAACTGTGAATGTTGAGATTAGTATCTCTGTATTTTAGAATGTCAACACATTTGCCAAAAATGAATTTATCAGTTAAGTGTAGCCAAGAGATTTAGTTTATCTAAATGTCCTACAAAGAAAAAATAGTTTACCATTGTTTTTACAGATTGAGGTAAATCTGACATATCGTTGACATATGCTATGGATTTAATTTAATACCATAGTACAGATATGGGCTCTGATAAGTTTTTTTTTTTTTTTTTTTTGTGAAATCTAGACTAAGGTGAGTAGAGTAGTTTCAATGCTTATGGGGTTGAAAATGCAGAGCTAGCAAAGGAAGCATTTTAATTAAAACAATATTTTCCTGCATATTCTCAGAGTAAAGTGAGAGAGAATCCTTTTAAAGCTTTACTACTTGTTTCCTATATTTGCTGAAATACCTGCTGGAATTTTCAACATTTTAAGGATTTTTTTTCCCCCTCCAAATTTTTTTTCAGCCTTCTGTTTTTAGAGGTATCAGAAATATACTTAATAGTTTATTTTGCTTTTACTTTCTTTCAACTAAATGCATGACTTTTTACAGAAAGCCTTTTGTAATTGTATGTTTTAGGTATCCTGGAGATAACATCAGTGGAAATTGGAGTTGTTGCCGTAAAAGCCATTAACAGCAACTATTACTTAGCCATGAACAAGAAGGGGAAACTGTATGGCTCAGTAAGTAATCTGCTTTTCTTTTCAAAATCCACTGAACTAAATCATTACCACAGTTTTGGAATGTTCCTTCAGACATTGAATAGCTTTGTTATCATTCTATTGCTAGTAAATGGAGCCACAGTGGGCTGGTCACCAGAGTCTCAAGGGATGCAAAGCTCCTTGTCCAACTCTATAATCTCCTCTGTTGTTCACCCATCAGTCTACCACACAACATAGGCTGTTGCTGGCATTCGTCTGTGAATGTTCTGAACTGCTGACCAGTTAGATTCTCATGGAAGCATCTGGTCAGGTTGGCACAGAAGCTTCAGACAACTTGGAGAAGAATCATGTAAAACAAAGATTCTGAGTTTAATAGAAAACCATAAATTATGTGTGCAGGTGTGTTGTACCTGACAATAAAACAGAGACTCAGATGATTTATATTTTGTTAAAATATGAAATGGGGAAACATACCAAGAAATGCATCACTTTGCACGTCATTCATGAAGCACTAGAATCATATTTTCGTAGGCAATAGTCATTCATTTAAATTATGCTCAAATGTCATAGATATATTTGAAAATATTACTCCTTGCAGTAAAACCCTTGTGGAGCTGGTATTCAGTCAGTGCCTTGCTTGGGTAGAGCTGTACCTGTGTTTGGTACCGAATGTTAAATCATTTGAATATCACCCCTTCCCTTGAATCAAACTCATTTAGACCAATTTTCTTAGACTAAGGTCTCAAATGATATTTGTTTTAGAATTAAAGTATTAAAATTGAATTATAAGCAATATAACAATTTCTCCTATTCAGGTTTTCAGAAGAAATATGTCAATCAGTTAATTAATCAATCATACAAACATCTGTTATATACCAGAAAGAAGCATCAGAAAGAAATATGGAAGTATAGAAAGTGAGCCTTGACTTAAATTAATTTACTATATATAGGAAAATGTTATATGAAATAATCACAAAATGAATAATTGTTTAATATAAGGAAAGATCAGGAATAGTATGTCGTTGTTGTTAGGTGCCATCAAGTCATATCTCACTTGTAATAATCCTCATAGGGTTTTCAATGATTGATTGTTCCAGAATGGCTTTGGGGAGTAAATTGTCACATCCCTCTCCAGTTTTAGCTGGAGATGGAACCCGGGGCCTCAGAGATGGTAGAGCAGCACTCTACCAAATGAGCTAAGCCTCAGCCCAGGAATAGTATGCTGTTGTTGTTAGGTGTCATCAAGTCAGTATCTAACTCATAGCACTTCTCTGCTGTTCATAGGATTTCTAGTGGCGTATTGATTTTTGGGAGTGGGTTGCAGGGTCCTTCTCCCAAGCCTACAGCACTTGGTATTCCCAGGCGGTCTCCTATCCAAGTACTAACCAGGCCAGACCCTGCTTACCTTCTGAGATCTGACAGGATCCAGTGCCACAGGGCTACAGCTGCAGGCAGGAATAGAATTGTTGTTGTTAGGTGCCGTCAGAGTCTGACTCATAGCAACCCTCATAGGGTTTTCAATGGCTGACTGTTTCAGGATTGCCTTGGGAGTAGGTTGCCACATCCTTCTCCCAGGAATAGTATGTTGTTGTTGTTGTTAGGTGCCATCGAGTTGGTATCTGACTCATAGCGACCCTCATAGGGTTTTCAATGGCTGACTGTTTCAGGATTGCCTTGGGAGTGGATTGCCAGACCCTTCTCCCATAGGAATAGTATAGTAGCCCTATAATAAAATTGGGAACTATATGTCAGTCTCTTAGTTGCCATTGGAAGAATGACAGCATTAGATCAATTTATGACTATTAATGTCTTTCATTGTGTCAGTCCCAGAGCTATATCAAGGGAAAGCTAAATGCATTTGGGAGTTTTTTCCTGGATTCTACTCTAAAGAAATACATTGATGCCAGCTATATAAAATTTAATGGGAGAAGAACATGGCAACCCTCTCCCAAGACAATCCAGAAACAGCCATTGAAAACCCTGTGAGGGTCTCTATGAGTTGAATTCAACTAGACGGCACATAACAACAACAACACATAAAATTTTAATTGTATTTTTGGAGGATATATAGCAATATCAATGGCCAGATAAAATCTGACACAGTTCAATTAAATAATCTCATATTTTTCCTAGCCAGATCTTGTGTCATCTTTATATATTTCATAGGATCCAAAGAGAATTTCACTGTATATGTGTAAATAAGCTTACACTTCTTTATTAGCATAAGGACAACTGGTCCCTCTCAAACTTGAGTATGCATCAGAAACAATGAGAGGGCATCTGTGCTTCCATGAAATAGGATCCAAGAATTTGCACTTCTAATATGGCCCCAGATGTTGCCAATGCTTCTGGGATAGGAAGTGGACATAGACTAACCTTGCATTTTATTCATATCAGGTCCATTTTTAATGGGGAATCGGGCATACCAGGATAAATGGGTTTTTTTGCATGAAAGCCAGAAGAATTTCAGATGTTTTTCTATTATATATCACTCCATTAGTGAGCCTAAAAGAGCATTGGAACATTTCAGAAAATGGTTCTATTTAGAGATTTACATCATAATCATTTCTGAGGTATTTTTTGCTTTTCTTTTCATTAATATTCCTGGACACAGGCATGGTGAGAGTAAGGCTGTGAGGGATCACTTGAGCCAGGAGTTCAAGGCCAGCCTGGGTAACATAGTGAGAGCTGGTGTCTAAGAAGCAAATTAAATATGCCCAGTCTTACTCTTTTCCCCTCCCCATAATCTACTGTATCAGAATTTCTGGGTAAAAGGACACACACACCACCTACAGCCACTATGTTAAGGTATGGGCAGCTACAACTATTACTTATTAAGATAAGGAAGAAAATATAAACAATTTTCATTGGATTAAAAGATTAAACTGATTTTCATGATAAAATATATTTACTTAAAAATGTGACCTCAAAAAAGAAATAACTAACTCTCAAATGACATTAAAGTATTTAATGTTTTTCTTTCCTCCAAATTCCCTACTTTTTCTTCTATCTCAGCATACCTAACATAGTATGCTTATACTCCTGTTGAGAGCCCTAAGCTCTATGAATTTCTTCACCCTATCCCTTTATCTAAACTTGATGCCAGGATGTTTTCTATCATGTCACTTTATGTTAATTATCTAAAGTGGCCCTTATCTGATATTTCTCTCATTACTGTGTCA
Source organism: Pedetes capensis (assembly GCA_007922755.1). Classification (NCBI taxonomy): domain Eukaryota; kingdom Metazoa; phylum Chordata; class Mammalia; order Rodentia; family Pedetidae; genus Pedetes; species Pedetes capensis. The sequence goes on along the minus strand of VMDO01017151.1, from coordinate 19,990 downwards.
GTTGTTGACTTTCTTCTCCTAACAGATTATGACCTTCAACAAGACAGACTAGCCTTGGCTTCTACTATATTCTCAGCATTTAGAACCACAGAGTTGTATAATACATAAACCTAACTACCTCTCCAGTAGCTCATGAGGGACCACGCTTTCCACTTCCAGTCCATCCTGAGAAGAAATCCATTCTCTAACCAGAGTTCTCTTTTTGTGATTTTGCATTCCTACTGTTGTTGTTGTTAGGTGCTGTCAAGTTGGGTCTGATTCATAGGGATCCTGTGTACAACAGAAGGAAACACTCTCCAACATTGTGCCATGCCAGGCACTATGTCAGTGCTTCTTTGTCATTCATTTTTTAATGGGTTTTTAATGGCAGATTGTTTGGGGATTGTTTTTGGAGTGGGCTGCCAAGTCCCTCTCTGTTTTTTTTTGTTGTTGTTGTTTTTTGTTTTTTGTTTTTTGTGCTGGGGATTAAACTCAGGGCCTCAGTGCAGTGCAGCACTCTACCAACTGAGCAAAACTCTGGCCCATATTATTACTAGGAATTGTGAAAAACTGTGACATGTTAAAATTAAGTGAAATATCTACTCAAATTGGATTCTTACACAAAGTGGAGTAGGAGTAATAATTTTGTATCTAAGAAGTATACCATCAAAATTTACATTTATCTACATAATATGATTCCATATGCCAGGTGGTAACTCTGTAATTCCTACTTTCATTTTTTTTCATATAATTTCCATTGATTCTATAATCCTGATTGAAAAAGATCTCAGTCAGGCAAACACCCATAGCGACTGATTAAACAGCTCTATATCTATTGTCTTTTGAATAGTTTCCTTATGGCACCTAACAGCAACAACAACATATCTTTCTGATATTTTCATAAATCATTCTCTGAATATGCATCTGTTGTATTCTGAATTTTCTCTTGACTGATAGAATTCAGTAATTTATAAGGTTGGGTTAAAAAGAATGGGTTCTCACTGAGCATAATTTAAGAGTCAAAGCAATTTCCCAAATAGCTGGAGAAAATCTAAAGCCTTTCTCTAACCTACTATAACTCTGTTTTAGGATTTTGCAATAGCATAGATTTAAAAAAAAAATTACTACTTATGCTTTGCCAAGACACTATAAACAACATAGATTCTTTGGCCCTTTTTCTAGAGATTAAGGGTACAACACATTTGAGTTATGTCCCAAATGTCAAAAGCACCTGTGTTGAAGAGACTGATTCAAGTTTATTTCACTTCAATAAATATCACTCCACAGATTTTCTAAATTTGATTTGAGTGGAAAAATAAGCATCCACTCCCACTTGCTATAGCATTTCTCCAGTACAAATAGTCTCAATCTTTCTTACGTCTTTAAATTTTATCCCCTTTTGAAATAAATACAACTCTTAATGTAAAAAAGTCATCTCTGTTTTGAAAACTATAGTTTCAGACAGACCAAGGTAAATAAAGAAAAAAAATCCATACTAAGGATTTATTTTTTAAAATAAAATATAAGAATTTTAATATGAAATAAAAATTATATGTAATCATGGGTTATATTCTATTGATTTTTTCCTCTTAATTTTTCCCACATATTCATAGAATTGTATAATATATTTTGAGATTTTTATCTCCCTATTTGCCCCTCTCTGGGTTGAGGTTTAGCTCAGTTGACAAAGTGCTGCTCCACACTCTCTGAGAACACAGGTTCAATTCCCAGTACCACAAAAACAGAAGAAGGACGTGCAATCCACTCCTGAAGCAATCCCAAAACAACCAGCCATTGAAAACCCCATGAGCGTCTCTATAAGTCAGATGTGATTCAAGGGCACCTAAGAACAATAACTTTATCCCTCTACGTTGATTCCCTTCTCCTTCGCTCCTTCCCCAACTTCTGCTCCTACCTGCTGGTCCCTTTCCCCTTCTTTTCGACTCTGCTTATGTTTTCTGTTTTTAGATAAGTATGATCATTCATTTTTGTTAATCTGCATATGTATAGGTTTTTTTCTTCATTTAAGTTAGATTCAGCTCCCACATATAAGTGAGAGCATATGGTATTTTTCTTTTTGATATTGGGTTAGTTCGTTTAAGATGATGTTCTCCAGTTCCATCCACTTTGCTGCAAATGACATAATTTCATTCTTCTTTATTGCTGAGCAATATTCCATATTGTATATATACAACAAATTTTCAATCCAGTCTTCTGTTGATGGATGTTTTGGTTTATTCTATACCCTTGTGATTGTGAAGAGTGCTGCATTAAATATGGAGGTGCAGGTGTCCTTGTGGTATGATGACTTATCTTTCTTTGGCATACTAAGCATTTAAATTTCTCTCTGATGCAGATTTTTTATTTTGCTAAAATCCTTACTTTAAATAATTTACTTTTTCTTTTAATCAAGTTGCATTTGAATGTAACTTTTAAATAGTTCTTTAAAGAAGAGAAAAACTTAGTACTAACAAATTCCAGAAATGGAAGTTTAAGTTGGTAGCATTAACATAAAATATAATTGCTTGTGATGGTCCTAATAATATTCTAAATTATGATCTATCCCACAGAAACCTGAATACACACACACACACACACACACACACACACATTTTACAGTATAGAAGGATGAACCCAGGGCCTCACATATGTAGTAAGCAAGTGCTCTACAACTGAGCTGCACCCTAAGCCCCTTTTTAATTTTTTATTTTGAGATAGGTTCTCACTAAATTGTATAGGCTTCTGGGATTACAGGCAGACACCACAGAACCTGGCTCTGAATACTTATATTCAGGAAATGAAATTTGGTAGAAATTTCGAAAAGTTCTGAGGTGAAAGAAACTACCCAGTAGAGACATCAACCAACAAATACCCATGGTACCTTGGCTTTGTATAGAGAAGGTAATAAGCAGGGCATGAGCCCCAATTCTTTAGCTTCTTAACTACTCCAATTTGCATATAAGGGAGACATTTCTGAAGTTTGAGTCTTGAGTTCATTGAGTTAGCTCCTCTGTTATTAACTCCAGTGGAGTTAATGAGAGTGAATCCTTGTTCCAACTGAAATCCCTAAAACTAGTTGCCGCATGAGATAAAGCCAAAGAACTGTGACTATAGAGTAGAATATCCCAGGATCAAAGCTTTCAGGTGTATAAGGCAGCACTAGTTACCATATTTAGAACTCCTTTGCCATAACAATTCACAAAACAACGCATTTCCCATGCCCTAGCTTTCAACCATTCTTTGAGTTCAGAGCAAAATCTATTGGAATTACAAGTTATAGAAAACTGTTAAAAATTTCCAATAAAAAAACAAGTTATAGAAAGCTGTAAATAATTTAATGAAATCGAGAAATTTCTTGTTGTTAAGAGAAGAAAGTATCTCCCATTTCAGTTGTGCAGTACTACTATAGTTTTGCTGTTTAAGATCTGCCTTCTTTTCAGTGTGTATGTGCTTATTATAGATCTTCAGGTAGATAAAGTTTGCAAACATGACAAGCCATATTTCCTGCAATTCTGTTTTTCCCACTGGATTCCTGGTTCTCACTATGAAAGAAAGAATTATCATTATCCTTTATCATTGGCTCAATGATCGCAAATATCATTAGTGAGATGTCAGCTTGTTGACAATCACTCTAGGCACTTGAATCATGTCACAATCAAAGCACACCAGCTTTTTCTAAGGGCTTCACTATGTGACTATGATGATTAATTGCCATGCGTCATGTGCTTTCAAATACAGAATCTGTTTTGTGGTTAGATTTACTCTTTTGTTGTTGACATTATATATTAAGTGCACAACTTATGTAGAAATGACAACTGCAAACAAGACTGTTGACTATAGTTATATAGACTGTGTTTCATGGAACCAAGTCTGAACACCACAGGAATAAAAGATTGTTTTTCCTTTGCAGAAAGAATTTAACAATGACTGTAAGCTGAAGGAGAGGATAGAGGAAAATGGATACAATACCTACGCATCCTTTAACTGGCAGCACAATGGCAGGCAAATGTATGTGGCATTGAATGGAAAAGGAGCTCCCAGGAGAGGACAAAAAACACGAAGGAAAAACACCTCAGCCCACTTTTTGCCAATGGTGGTCCACTCGTAGAGGAAGGCAGTGTGTGTGGATGCAGTAGATCCAAAGGCTCTTTGGCCAGGAACACTTGGTATTCTTCATGAAGACAGTAGTGCAAAAGGCAAAGACACATTGCAAAAGGCAAAGACACTTGCTTTAAAGAGAGGAAGCCTTTGGAAGATTTTGTAGTCACTGCTGACATACGATGTTCATTAGCTCTGTGTCATGCCTTATAACTGAGATATAGGCAAATGAAATGGATGGAAGTTATGCTCAAGTGAACAACATTATAGCTGGTTTTTTGTTCTTTGGGTTTTTTAGGTTACACTTTTGTTTTGAACCTCTGAGATAGAACTTAAAGGACGTGGAAAAATCTGTTGAATGATCCCCGGGAAAGTTATTTATGGAATACAAACTCATATCAAAGACATTTCGTTGCTCATTCAAGCCTAATGATTCAATGAGCAGTAAGACACGCAAGCATTTACTGGAAAGCACTTGGATCACATCATATGCGCAGCCAAAGGAGTTTGGGGTGTGGCACCATGCAAGAATTGGATAGGACTAAAAATATAAACATGTTAGTGTGAAACTGTTCTAACAATACAAATAGTATGGTATGCTTGTGCATTCTACCTTCATCCTTTTCTATTTCTTTCTAAGTTATTTATTTAATAGGATGTTAAATATCTTTTGGGGTTTTAAAGAATATCCTCAGCAGCTGCCCTTGGAATTACCTTCTCTTTTTCTTTGGCGCACCACATGCATGTTCATGACAAAGTGTTTTAAGAACTTGGCAAACACTTCAAAAATAGGAGATGAAATTAGGGAAGCAGTATGAGTGCTCCATGTGCTATCAGTTGATTTAATTTGCACTTCTACAATAGTAACCATCAGTAATATGGCAGTGTTATGCCATGGCTTGAGTGAGAGATATTGCCATCATTTAACAACAGATATTACTCCTGAGGCTTCCTTTCCTAAAAAAGTAGACCAGAAGACCAAATTCTTCTCTTTCAATACATCACTCTACCTAAAGAATATACTAAAAGAAGGAAAATTAGTTGTTAAATGCCTTTTAGTCGTCTAGCCTCATTATTTACTACTGATTTCTTGCCATATGTCACAGCGGTAAATGATGAAGAAGCTGTCTGCATATAGAATAATCCTATGTAAGTCCCACATAATGCATCTCCCCCAGAAGGAACCATCAAGGGTATTGGTATGAAGAGCAACTCTCCCAGGGGCTTTAACTGAGCATATATATCCTGGTGTATGTGTAACCATATACAGAAAACAGTTCAAGCTGTATGATCTAGTCTTTACAAAACCAAATAAAAGTTATTTTCTGTAAATTTAAAGAGCTTTAGAAGGTTCCATAATGTAACCATATCGAAATTCATTTTGTTAGAGCTGGTGTAGAAGACAGTACATAAGTTTACCAGTCATCAGCACATTGTATTCCACTAAATAAATACGTAAGCCTTATTTGCAGTGTCTGTAGTGATTTAAAAGAATGTAGAAAAATATTATTTGTTCTAAATGCTTTAAGTAATAACTATAAGACTATACTGATGCTGAAGTTTCATCTTCATATTTCTTGTTTTGAAAAAGTCTGTTTATTTTTATTGTTTGGACATGATATTTTAGTATAGTGAAAAGACTCACCAACTGTGTCTTTTTACTAAAGTTTAACCTCTAAAAAGGCTGGTATTTTGTGATCGTCTTATAACTTATTTGTGTTGATGCTTAACTAGCACTTCCAGTTAATCTGTCATTTAAAAATCAGCTTTATTAAGAAATTTCCCCATAAAATAATACCACAAAGGTCATACTTATATGATTCTTTTAAAAAGTTGGTATTTCAAAAGAAATGGATTTGAGGCACAGTGTTTTGGCTTCTGACTAAAGTGGCTTTTTGGCTTATGACTGAAGTTGCAAAGCAGTTTGCTTCCAACTTGCTTTTTGACAAATGAGATTCTAAAAATGTTTAATTTTTTTTGTGTGTTTGGGTTCTAGATGTTAAAATTTAATTGGTAACTGAGTCTGAGAGATATAATGTAACACATTTCTATACAAACTAGATATATTCTTTTCTTTTAAAATAATAATTGCACCTGACACATGAACATGGACCACCCACAACCAAAATTAAATGTTTGGTGAGACAAATATAGTATTAGATGACCACAGTAACAGCAAATAGGGCACAAACTGGATTCTTATTTCACATAGCCATTTAGATTACTAAAGAGGCTATGTATAAACATTCATCATTATAGTACTCAAGACACTAAAATAGCTTCTAGCAAAAATGTATCAAAGCTTGCAGAGTTCAAAAATAGAAACCATCTCTCCCCCTTCTCCCCCATCCTCCCCAACATGCATCCCAACAGAGATAAATAAACAATTTGGCAAGGAGCAATGAGATGCTTCATCATTTAAAGATGGTATCTTTGCTCAATATTGATAGTGAATTCTGGTCCCTTTTGTAACTACTGAAAGAAAAGAAGTTCACTTCCTAGATGTGGTAGATTTTTAAAAAATCAAAATTTTGGGAGTTCTGCCTCTATGGGAAGTGCAGGCCCTGTCCCACTAAGGTAACTTGAGTCAGCCACAGATCCATGTCCATGTGAGTGTTGATTCGGAGGGGACACCTCCTGAAGACAGAGACTCACTCCTTCCTCCTACCTCCCAAAAGGCTGAACGGTGTATAGTGTGTTGCATTTAAATAAAAACAATAAAGATGCTGGGAAAAGAAAATAAAACTATTGTCCTTGTTTATTTTATTAGCCTAAAACTCTACCTGGTAATAAAGACACCAGTTCTAGTGCTGTGTGCATAGCAGGATGTGGTTAAATGCCCCATAGCCCCAAACAACAACAACAGAAAAAAAAATTACTCAAACATTTGTAAGGTTTCTTTAATGTTTTACATGTGTGAGTCGGCTATCCTTACTCTAATAACAACCAAATGCTTTCAGTTTTCCTAAGTATTCAAGTCCATCTAGTTTACACAGTGGATAAAGAATGAATTGAAAACAAGGATGGCTTGTGAAACAATGAAAGACTTTTGGAGGAAATCCAGGGGGCTGCAAAATCTGATTTTTAGGGGATGGAATAGGCCAATGAATTTGATTTGAAAAGTACAGAGGAAAAATACATAATAATGCAAGCTAGTTCCAGGGCCCAGGCAAGTTTAGGGACACAATTTAAATGGATCAGTATTAACACGCACAGTTCTGATAACGTAGATTTTGTTAATTCAGGATTTATGATTATTCAGTGAATTGAAATTGAGCCTTTTAGTATGAGTAATTCTGTAGCTAGTTCAAATTGGTCTAAAATAAAGATCTATGTAGGAAGCTTGAAATATTTCAGAGAAGATATTCATTAAAACAGCAGATATATGTGCAAATGGATACCATGTTAAGAGTTTGTGTTGTCTACTTCACTAGACGGGCTGGGATTTAGCTCAGTTGGTAGAGCACTGTGCTGCAATCTCTGAGGTCCTGAGTTCAATTCCCAGCACCACAAAAATGAGAGAAGGGCCTGGCAATCCATTCCCAAGGCAATCCCAAAACAGTCAGCCATTGAAAACCCTATGAGGGTCGCTGTGAATCGGATACCGACTCGACAGCACCTAAAAAAAAAAATTTCACTAGACAAGACTTTTGCAATTTAAACTAAGCTGTAAAAAGGAAAGAAGAGACGTATCTTGGAAGGATGCTGGGGAGAAACAGGGCAGCTTTGAATTCTTCTAGACCTGAACAAGGAAGCAACTAAGATGTGTTTCCTCTCAGACACTCATTTCCTCTTATCTCAGATTGACCATGTGGTTGACTGCTGCTTGCTTCTAATTTACTTCTTTCCAGCTCCAAAACCCCAAACTCCTTTTTCTCAAGATCCAAAAATAGAATCCTAGGTATGACACTTACTGACAGGTTTGGATAGCATACCAACCTCTAGACCAATCAGTATGTCAAGGGATGGACAATTCACTTACATGATGGAAAACAGGCAAGGTGTAGATTTTGGCAGCCCACGGGATTAGAACTAGTGAAGAATTTTGCATCAAGGAAAAAGCAATGGTAGGCAGGTGTAAAAACAATGGTTGTTATCTATATCTACTTAAAGGAGACTACTGACTTAAATATGTTTCTTTTATTCCTGTATTTTTTTAGCAACTCCAATTATCCTTCATCTGTTTGTCCAAATCAGAGAGATTTCAAGATCTTTTTCTTTCATGCATTTTTAAAAATACAAGATCATGTTTATTTTCTTTTGCTTTAAGCAAGAATAGGGCCCTGAATATAGCCAGGCTCACTATGATTCTGCAAACCATATAGAATGGTAATTGGAATGGATGGAATGAATAAAAGCTGGTCCTCCTTACTAAATATCAACACCTGTATCACAAACATGATGTTATAAGTATTTGTTTAAATTTATCCCAAGAGTATGTACTAGCATTTTCAAGTATATATATATATATATATATATATATATATATATATACCTGAAACCCCAATGTCATTCATTTTTTCAATTGTAAAATAAAAAAGGAAAAAATCTTGCTTTATATCTTTTATTATGTCTTGTATACATTCAACAGGAGACAAAGAAAACCTTATAACTTGCATTTCTCTTTCCTTTTGTCGATTAGAAAAAAATAAAACATAAAATACCCTTTAAGTGAATGATCTACTGAAAACACATTTATAAACACGCTGCATGAGTTAAAATGGAATAATCATGATCAAAATAATGGTCTCACTCCTAAGTGGATAATAACGAACATTTCCACAAGCCTGAATCATGACAGCAGCTCAGGGCAACAATTCCATACTCAGAGAAAAGCCATATGCCAACCATACATGCATGTGGCATGTATTATTTTACACATTTTTATTATCCCCCACAAAAGAGTCTATGTTCATTTTTTAATGTAGGCAATCACATCCTCTAGAGATGAGCACAACAAATGCAGAATCAAAACATCTCGTGTTCCTCATTACAACTGTAAATTGAACATATGCCTTTGTACAACATAGGCAGTGACCCCAGCTTTAGGATAACCAAATGCGGTATGGCCTTAGCCCTCCTAAAGTTTGGTTTTAATTACCTTATACACATCTTAAATGCCTAAATCATCTTACAATTTTCTAAATTATTTAGTTATCATTTCTGTGCTCAATTTAAGCTGCTGACAATGCAAATATTCTCAGAGAGGTCTTTCAAGGAGAGGTAAATTAAAACCAGTGTTTCATGAGGTATTATAAATTTTGAACAAACTGTTCTTTATGGCTATGGGAAGCATTAGGGTTAGGGGGGCCACTTATCAATTCAATTTGACATTAAAAATATTTTAACATCTGGTATTTAAATATCAGACTTCTTGATAGCCTTTTTGTTCAGGGTCATGAATCAAGATATGGAGACATAGGTGGCATTTAAGCCAATGTCTATAAAAATTATATAAGACAGTATCTTTTTCAGAGAGTTTTCAAACTGAGAAACACTGAAAGATGATATTACATGTAAGTAAAGACACAGCAGTCCCTTGTTTGTTTTCCTGATAAATTGAATACTAGACATGAGATGCATTTTACAACTTTAGCTCACCCTTGTGCAGGAAACAAATGAAATTAAATAGGAATTTTAAGCCAATATCAGCAATCATTCCTCCTCATCTTGCTTTAAGGAAGCTCTGCATTCCAGCTTCCCAGCTCTCATAAGAGAGAGTCAAATCAGCATATTTCAATTACAGCAATTAGTTTATCTTTTATTTCTCCTCATTTTCACTGCTAGGTGATATTAAATACCTATGCAACATGTATTTTCTTATTAGACTCACAGCAAGAGATTTTTATTGGGACCAACCATCTATTTCAGTTTCTTCAGATCAATAAAAACCCCATAGTAATGTAAGTAGAGATTGTTGGAGACAATTAGGGTAATATTGGGAACCTCGATTATTATTACATTTTCTTTACTATGCTTTTCTTTAGAAAAAGTTATATTTATCTCCACACATATAAATATGCCATCATGATAAAATTAATTCCTTTTTAATCATTTAAACAATTCAGCCCTACTATTGGAAATAAAAACAAATAGACAAAAACCAAAATTTAAGCATAGGGACTGTTAATGGGTTAGAGTCCTAATCCCCAGTACCTTAGAATGTTACCTTATTTAGAATCAGGGTCATTGTAGATGTAATGAGTCAATATAAGTCACACTAAAGTAGAGTGATCCTCTAATCCAATATGGGGGCATCCTTATAAAAAGGGGACATTTATACACAGATGTTCCCACAAAGATAACTGTCAGTATCTTCAGATTGGGTGGCTTTTATAAACAAAAGAAATGTATTTTTCATAGTTCTAGATGCTGGAAGTCTAAAATTGAGGAACCAGCATTGTTAAGTTGTGATGAGGGTCTATTTCCTGGTTCACAGACAGATGCCTTCACACCAAATCACCTTCCAAAGGCCCCACCTTCGAATATAATCACATCAGGAAACATGACTTTGGAGGAGACACGGTCAGTCTACAGCAAGAAAACCATGTGACTGTGAAGACAGACATGAGGAAGATGAGTTGGTAAGCCAAGTAACACCAATGATTGTCAGCAAATCACCGGAAACTAGGAAAGGGGCTTGGCAACTATTCTCTCTCACTGCCCTGAGAAGGAATCAACTCTGCCAATACCTTGATTTCAGACATCTAGCCTCCAGAAGGGGCTGGGATTTAGCTCAGTGGGTAGAGCGCTGCGCTGCAGTGTCTGAGGTCCAGAGTTCAATTCCCAGCACCGCAAAAATGGGAGAAGGGTCTGGCAACCCACTCCCAAGGCAATCCCGTAACAGTCAGCCACTGAAAACCCTATGAGGGTTGCTATGAGTCGGATACCGACTCGAGGGCACCTAACAAAACAACAATAAGGCTCCAGAAATGCGAAATAGATTTCTGTTGTTTAATTCATCTGGTCTATAGAATTTGATATGGAATCCTAAAGGAATGACACAGAGCCGATAAGGTAAGACCGCAGAACTCATAGCCGGGAAGCTGTGTGGTGCATTTGCAATCATCATGCTTTCAGTCAGTACAACAGAATTGTTTGACACCAACCTTTATATGGACACAGCAGCTTAAACAAGCTTCTAAGCATATCTGATGCAAAACCTCATGTAAAATTCTGTCAATCTTCACTTATTCAATCCATAGATTTTTGTAATATCCCCATAACAAGGTCACACTTTCCTTCTACCTCCAAATTTATTGTACAATTTGCCCAATGACACCTCCAATACAGATTCAGATAACTGCATTTGACTTACATCTCAACATACAAGTTAGATGAGTTTGATGGAAGCAAGAGAATTTCAGTATGGAACACACTTAGTTCCATAGTGTTGTTCTTAGTTGACCTGGTTTTGTTCTTTGTTGACCTATCTTCTTTCCCTAAAATAACTATCTGTAAGTGTTCTTTTAATAATGAGTGAAGCTCAAAGGATTTTCTTTTCTTTTCTTTTTCTTTTTTTCTTTTCTTTTCTTTTCTTTTCTTCTTTTTTTTTTTTTCTTTCAGTGCTTAGGGGTTGAACCTAGGGCCTTGAGCATGCTAGGCAAGTGCTGTACCACTGAGCCTCTGACCTCAAACTTAACGATCCTCCTGCTTCAGCCTTCTGTATAGCTGGGATTTCAGGCAGAAGCCATGTCCACACCTCTAATCCCAGCAACTCAGGAGGCTGAGACAGGAGGATTTTGAGTTCAAGGCCAAAAGCAGCCTGCATAATTTAGCAAGACACTCTCTCAAAAAAATAATAAAGAGGCTGTAGGTGCATCTCAGTGTGAGAGCACTGACATAACATGCATGAGGCCCTGGGTTCAATTGTCAAGTACTGAAAACAGAGGAGGGGAGGAGAAAGCGAGAGAGAGAACACTAGTGTATCCCCCAGCATCACCTCTTAAGAAACCTAGCATATGCACCAAGAAGTTATCCCTTATGTCTTATTTGAAAGTGCCAGTATCTGCATATACCCATTTAGTGCCAGTATCTCATATATTTTAGTTACACATTTATCAAGTGCTTATTAAGTAACAAAGATGGCAAAGTGTTGATGTGGAATGATAAGTACATGGGCATTCATTATGCTATTTTCTCTATTTTTGTGAGGCTTGAATACTTCGAAAATAAATAATGTCTTTAAACACACACATACACACAAAAAAATACTGACCTTCCTGTTTTCTAGTGGATCATTAGCAACAGAAATCACCAAACCAGCACATACATTATAAATTTCTTTATGGCAATGCCCACTAATTCTTGATAGTTTTTAACAGTATTTAATGGATTTAACACATCTCTTCATAATTATTTCACACAAAAATATTTGAAATTATACAATGAAGAAGACATGACTATAAAGTGAGTTGGATAACATCAAAATTTATAGGTTCAAATGAGTATTTCACACTTCAGAATAGAACACTGAAAACTATATTTGTATTGACAAACTTTATCTTAGAAATTGGATACTCTCTTAACTTTTACCTCCTTCTATATCTTATAAACGGCAGTTTGTATCAGGGATAGGTACCTGGACTCACAATGATTGGCCACCCTAGCTTCTTTCATTTTTCATCTTACTTTTCCTGATGGAATTAGAGAATCAGCTATTTAATCTAATTATATTATAGAATTTGGTCCTTTCCTGGGATCTAACCCAGTAATGTATAAAATAAATGATTGCTTGTGCTATGTACCCCAAACCTATGCGAATCTTTTGTAAATACAGTCAGATTTTCCAAATCTGTCTCCTAATTTATTTCCTTAAAATGTTACCAAACAATTAGTATCTACATAGGTTTGAGCACTGCTATTCCTTAATCACCACATGATATTTCACAGATGTTTTAATATATCACTTTGTTTGATAAATACAAAACTCCTATATAGGAAATGTAATTGTTGTCGTTAGGTGCTATCGAGTAGGTGTCCGGCTCATGGCAACCCTACGTACAACAGGTGAAACAGTATTGATAGTGCTTCTCTGCTATTCATAGGGTGTTCAATGGCTGATTGCTTTTTGGGAGTGGGTTGCTGGGTCCTTCTCCCAAGCCTAGAGCACCTGGTGTTTCCAGGCGGTCTCCCACCCAAGTACTAACCAGGTCCGACCTTGCTTAGCTTCTGAGATCTGAAGAGATTGGAAGCCACAGTGGTATGGCTGCAGGAAGGAAATGTTATAGGAAAGTAAAAATAAATTTAACATATAGACTAAAAATCTGAAGAGTTGGATCCAATGCTACTTTGTTTTCAAACGATATATGTCTCATCAGAATTTTTTTTTTTTTTTTGTACTGGAGGTTGAACCCAATGCCTGGAGCTTGCATGCTTTGCAAGTGCTGCACCACTGAGATGCACCCCCAACCCATGTTTTTCAGTTTTTTTGAGACAGGGTTTTGCTAAATTACACAGATTGCTTCTGGTCTCGAACTTATGATCTTCCTGCCTCTGCCTCCTGAGTCACTGGGGTTATAGGCGTGCGCCCCACCCACACTTCTGTATTTACTGCTTTTTTCCCTATGGAACATGCAAACAGGCTACAGGATGAAAAATGAGAAATATAAGTGATGTTCAACCCAGAGATGAGGAAATGAAATTAATACTGACTGAGGAACTAAAGCACCAACCATTCTCGGTACCTTGGTACTGTTTAGGACAGAGACCTGAGTCTTAGTTCATGGATGTGTTTCTCAACATCACTATTATACATCCAATCGAAGGGAGCAAATGATTTGTTTCAGGACAGATATCCCATTTGTTTCTCAATATCCAATTTTAACAACATGGTAAGGTCATAACCAATTGTAAAACCAAAGATGAAGAACAGAACCACTCTTCAAGCTCAATAGTGGGACTATTGTGGGACACACACAACACAAGAGAAACCAGGGGCAAGTCAGGAGGATTTATTGGACTGGTGTGGCTCAGGGGAGTCATCGCCCAAGTCTGAACCCTGAACAAAGGGGAGCTCAACCTTTCATAGAGCCTCTGAGGTAGGTGGGCTCACAGGAGTCAGTGTTCAGTTGTGTCATGAATAAAAAAGTTTTTGATGTTTAATGGTCATATTTCTCACAATTGTGATTGGACAGCCTGTCCCAGGCAAGTAAAGACATAAAGTCATTTTCTTATAAAACAGATTCTAATATGTGTGTGTGTCTATATGTGTGTGTGTGTGTGTGTGGTGTGTGTATGTGTGTGTGTGTGTGATTTTTCAATGCTGTAGTCTCCTCTATTAAAAATTTCTGTTTATTCCTATTACTGTATATACAATTTTAATGAGGAAAGTTTAAAATGCCAAACAGTTTCAGGCACATTTTAACAGAGCCTTAATAAAAACAAAGCCACAGAGTATAGGAACTCATTTAAATTTCAGATTGGGAAATTATATTTGCAGCACACATTATTGAGAAAGATTGGTATGCAGAATATCCTAAAAACTACTATTTCCCAGAGAATTAAACAAAAATAGCAGACTACTTCACACCCATCAGATTAGGAAGAATGAGAAATTCTGCTAATACCAAATTTGGGTGAGGATCTAGTGAAATGGAAAATCTCATGCATTGCTGGTATTTTGGCAGAAAGAGAGATAAGGAAGATGATCCACTTCACTTCTTCACCAAAATTTTTTATTCTATATGAGTTTTCAGAGCACCTGTCTTTTCTTCTAAAAATGATTTCTGTTCATCCAGGTGATTTTTCTCCTCTCAATTGGCTACACTCCTCCTCAATATATCAGGGGTACCAAAAAGTATATATACATTTTAGGAGATGTTACCTATATATTACTTTTTGAACTTGAAGTGAATTATGGTAGCAATATATAGTACAATATATACTTAAAGATGGCTTTAATTAAATGAATGTTAGTGCTACCATGGAACAGTCAAAGAAAATGGTAGAAGCACTGTTGTTATTTGAGCAGCCAAGACCATATTGAAATGACATTTGAATTTTGAGAAAATTGTGGAAGTACAACAACAATGGAGGCATAAGTAGAACCTCCAACATGCTTAAGAATTGCATGCACTCATGATAAGTTTGAGACAGCCTGGTACTACATGTGTTGTGCACAAGAAATCTGGGAGGCCTGACACAGCAACAAGTCCTGCTTCTTCTGCTATGATAACCCCATTGAGCATCTCTTGTAACTGCAGAAGACAAATGTGGCTTTTAGGTCTCTTGTGTTATCAGTATATATTTGAGTATTAGCATTTTAATATAGTTTTTTTCCCTTCTTAAAATTTGTATACATTTATACACCCTCTGCATAAAGTTCATTCATCACAGCATCACATCTTGCTTGCTTCGGAGACAATTGATGAGTATAAGTCATTGGCAATGGTACCTTATTATACCTTCTGTCTCTTTATTTCACCTTTATTTCTGCCATGTTTGGCAAAGAATATTTGCTGCCCAGAGGCCTTAGCAGGAAGATGACAAAGGAAGAGTGTTGTGAGTCAGGGGGTACAGTTGCCTAATGGTGTCATCTAGTATGATAATGCTCAGAAGCTTAAATTAAATTTTTATTCTGAGATACTTTGGATTCACACACGGTTTTAAGAAATAAAATAGAAAGATCCTGTGTACCCCTTATCTAATTAGCCTCAGTTGTAACTACAGCACAATCACAAACAGGGTGTATTAGTCAGCTGTCATTACTGTAGCAGAGAAACCAACTCAAAAAACAAACTTATGAGGAAAGGAGTTTATTGGGAGCTCATCATTACAGAATCAATCCATAAGGGCAGCAGGGTAGGCACAGCGGTTGCAGCAGCAGGGCCAGTAGTAAAAGACCTCATGGCATGGTGGGCCAGGAACAGAGGGGAACCTGGGCTACAGGTCCAGGGTAAAAATTCTCCAAAGGTCCTCCCCCGCAGGAAGTTACTTCTGCCAAGCTATTCCTACTCCCAAGTTTCCACAACCCACCAGGAAAGCCTGGCCAGCTGGGGACCCAATGCTAAAGAACACGACACTTTATATTCAAATCATGAGACAGGGTATAATAATTAATAGAGTCAAGATATGAAACATTTTCATCACCATAAGAATTCCTCACATTTCTCTGTCACAGCCGCTCCTCCTGCCTGCCCTCTTCAGCCTGCCCTCTTCAGCTCCTTAACACCATGCAGCAGCTAGTCCATTCTGTTTCTATGATTTTGTTGTTTCAAGAGCATTACACAAATGAAAGCATAAGGCATGGAATCTTTAGGGAAGAGAAATGAAGAAAGGCAAGAATAGAGAAAAGAAGGAAAGACAAGAAAAGAGGAAGGAAAGATAAGGCAAGGGAACAAAAGAGAAGAAGAGACACAGAAATAATCCTTGTAGGGTTTTAATTGAATTATCTGATATGCATAATCTAATTAGAGAAGAGTTATTTTTCTGATTATCTTCTCTTACTTAAATAAGCTTTCTATCTCTTCCCATGTATGTAGATTGCTTGCTTGCTTGCTTGCTTGCTTTTTTCTTTTTCTTTTTTTTTTCAGTACTGGATGGGATTAAACTCAGGGAGCTCCACCACTGAGATGCACTCTCATTCCCTTATTATTTTTTATTTTGCTAAAAAGGTCTCACTACATTGCCCAGGCTGCCCCTCTGGCCTTGAACACATGATCCATCTTCCTCATCCTCCCAAGTCACTGGTGCTACAAGCATGTTGCACAGTGTCCAGTTTAGATTTCCTTTTTTAATGTTACCTTTCTACCAATTGCCTTGACAAATTTGGTGAAGGATAAACTGCAACTCTCCACACAGGTAGCAGAGTTCTTTCAGTAGTATTCCATGTCATGGGAGACGAGCAATTGTTTCATTGAGCAAGATGCTTGCTTTTGGTATTTCTTTCACACATCAGCATGTACTCTAGGTCTAGGAATTTTGTTTGCTTCTTGTTGGTATCCTGTGCATATCTTTTATCAGTCCTCTCCATGCTTGCTCCTCTCTAGCCACACTGTACTCATTGCTTCTCAAACCTATGGCACAATGGTATTTCAGGAGTCGCTGGTCCTACTTCATAGTACTCTTCCCCATGATATCTGTATGGCTCTTACTTATCAGATCTCTGCTTAAATGTCACTTTTAGGAAAGATCATTCCTGAACTTTCTGTATACTTTTCTCTTACATGGATTCATTTGTCTGTATGTCCCTTAACAATAATCTACTGTAACAGATGGTTATGTACTTATTTACTCCTGGAATTTAAGATCAATAAAGGTAGATAGTCTGAGGTTTAGCTCAGTTGGTAGAGTGTTGCTCTGTGTCCAGGGGCCCTGAGTTTGATCCCCAGCACTCCATAAATGGGAGAAGGACCTGGCAGCCCACTCCCAAAACAATCCTGAAACAATCTGCCATTGAAAACCCTATGAATAGCACAGAAACACTGATATAGTGCCAGGCATGGCACAGTAATGAGTGCTTCATTCTGTTGTGCATAGAGTTGCTATGAGTCAGACCCAACTCAATGATACCTAACAACGACAGATAATTTTTATTTGCTGTTGTATGGTCAGAAATTAGACCTATTCTTGGTATGTAGTTGGTGAGCAAATATTTGTTGAGGTATAAACAAATGAATGAAAAAAATGAATTTTTCACATTCTTATAATGTTTCTATAGTCCCAGTGATTGAGTGTAATCAGATTTTATAGATTTTACAGTTACATATTTTTAAGGTAGGAAAATTTAGGAGAAATGTTTAAAAACAATCATAGAATCAATGGCATTGCAAAGGAGAGAACCCAGACCTCACTCTACCTCTCATTCCCATAAAGCTTCTAACAGTTCCTTACTTTTATACAATTATCTAAATTTTATTATCTGAAATACTTGCATATGTTCAACCAACTACAAATTTCATAGGTAAGAGTTTTTTTCAATCATAAAATTTATAGCAACATTTTTGTTCCTCAAACCATGTTTAAATTACCCCAAGAAAAATCCTTCCCTATAGTATTTTGGCATTTCCCCTCCTGATCCCAATTACATCCCAAAGGCCTAAAGGTGTTCCAAAGCGAAAAGTCCCAGGAAGGAAAAATTAACCAAACACCTGAAGCTTCCAAAATGATCCAAGTTGCATTTACTTTTGGGTGTGAATTAGTCATGTAAAGTGAAGAGAAAGGGTTATTATTTAATTCAATCTAAGCATTCAGGTTTGAGACATTTCCCTTTATAAATTTATCTTGGAGTTGTTTTCTTTGTTTAAATCTTTCCTGTTTCTTGCTGACATCTCATTTATAACAATTTCTCCTTTATGTATATTTAGAGTTTTTTAACAGGAGCCAGAACACATTTAACATAATCAGGATGGACCTAATTAAATAGGGGACAGATGGCAATCTTTCCATAATACATGGAAATCTTGTAAGATTTCTTTTTAATTGAGCATGAAACATGCAACAGATTTATTGCCACCTAGGTAGAATTACCAGTTTAAGAATAAATATACACGATGGTGTCCACACACAGCAGTTTTCAAACATTTAGGAAGACAAAACATAAACACCTGTTGAAAAGATTTTACATGTTACTTGTTATACAGTTCAGCCTAGAAGTTTGAGAAGGAGGATTATCTTCCATTCGTTCCAGTAATATTAGAGTATATTGACCAATGATAAAAATCATAAGCACTCCTTGTCTTTTCTACTTATTTCCTCAGCATCCAAGTTAAAGCAATATATTGTTTTCATAACTTATTTCACAGGTCAATGAAATATTGTTGGGAAGAAAATATGTACAGTGGAGTCAGACACACCTGCATTCGAATATGGCTAAGTCATTTATTAGCCAAATTCAAGGTCAGTTTCCTTATGGTAAAATAAGGATTATAATTCATCCTTTTAGGTTTTTGTAAAGATTCAAAATATTATATGTAAAGTTCCTATCGCAATTCTTGGCCTATGAAAAATGCCTAATAAATGGAAAACCAGCTGCACTTTCAGAGGAAAAATCTGGAAGATTTCTTACTGCTGTTTCAAGTGCAAAAGTGATTTGCCTCCAAAATATTTCAGATGTAGATGCCTTCTATAATATTAAACTTGGAAGGGATCTTAGAGATCAACAAGTTCAATAGATACATTTTAGAAATAACAGGGGCCTAGTATAATGTCTATCTATGTTTTATAGACTACACAAAAGCACTTGATTGTGTGGATCATAACAAATTATGGATAACACTTCGGAAAATGGGAATACCAGAACACCTAATTGTGCTCATGAGAGATCTGTACATGAACCAGGAGGCAGTTGTCCAAATAGAACAAGGAAACACTGAGTGGTTTAAAGTTGAGAAAGGCGTGTGTCAGGGCTGTATACTTTCACCCTATCTCTTCAATTTATACGCTGAGCAAATAATCCGAGAAGCTGGACTTTATGAGGAAGAACATGGCATAAAGATTGGAGGAAGACTCATTAACAACCTGTGTTATGCAGATGACACCACTCTGCTTGCTGAAAGTGAAGAGGATTTAAAATATTTACTGATGAAGATCAAAGATCATAGCCTTCAATATGGGTTGAGACTAAACATCAACAAAACAAAAATCCTTATGACTGGGTCATTATGCAACTTCCCAATAAATGGAGAAAAGATTGAGGTTGTCCATGATTTTTCTTTACTTGGTTCTACCCATGGAAGCAGCAGTCAAGAAATCCAAAGATGCATTGCTCTAGGGAAAGCTGTGGCAAAAGATCTCTTTAGAGTATTGAAAAGCAAAGATGTCACATTGAAGACGAAGGTGCGTCTGACTCATGCCACAGTATTTTCAGTGGCATCATATGGTTGTGAAAGCTGGACATTGAACAAGAGAGACAGAAAAAGAATTGATGCTTTTGAATTGTGGTGCTGGAGACGTCTATTGAATATACCATGGA
>VMDO01017150.1:0-45678 GCA_007922755.1 Pedetes capensis | reverse complement strand
GAGGAAGACTCATTAACAACCTGCGTTATGCAGATGACACCACTTTGCTTGCTGAAAATGAAGAGGATTTAAAACATTTACTGATGAAGATCAAAGATCATAGCCTTCAATATGGGTTACGACTAAACATCCACAAAACAAAAATCCTTACAACTGGGTCAGCACGCAACTTCACATTAAATGGAGAAAAGATTGAGGTGGTCCAAGATTTTACTTTGCTTGGCTCTATAATCAACACCCGTGGAAGCAGCAGTCAAGAAAGACGCATTGCTCTAGGAAAAGCTGTGGCAAAAGATCTCTTTAGAGTATTGAAAAGCAAAGATGTCACATTGAAGACGAAGGTGCGTCTGACTCATGCCATGGTATTTTCAGTGGCATCATATGGTTGTGAAAGCTGGACATTGAACAAAGGAGACAGGAAATAATTAATGCTTTTGAATTGTGGTTCTGGAGACGTCTATTGAATGTACCATGGACTGCCAAAAGAACCAACAGATCTGTCCTAGAAGAAGTGCAACCAGAGTACTCCTTGGAAGCAAGAATGGCCAGACTGCGTCTTACATATTTCGGACATGTAGTCAGGAGAGATCAATCCCTGGACAAGGACATCATGTTTGGGAGAGTGGCAGGTCAACGGAAAAGAGGAAAACCCTCCACCAGATGGATTAACACAGTGTCTGCAACAATGGGCTTAAACATAAATAAGATTGTTTGCCTGGCACAGAATCGGCAAGTGTTTCGATCTGCTGTACATGGGGTCGCTATGAGTCGGACTCGATGGCACCTAACAACAACAAGCCTCAAAATTTTTTTCTGGAGTGAGATTTTAGATGATAGAGTCAATTTCTTCAGAACTTTTCAGATATAGAGTTGTCTAGATTTTCTATTGATTCTCATGACAGTTTTTAAAAGTTTCAATTTTTCTGAAATTTGTGTCCAGTATAATTTAAATCTTCTTTCTTATTTATTTATTTATTTATTTATTTATTTATTGTGGTACTGGGGGCTGAACCCAGGGCCTCGCACTTGCATGCTTTACAAGTGCTGGACCACTGAACTGCATGCCCAGCCCATTTTTTTACTTTTTGAGACAGGGTCTCACTAAATTATGCAGACTACCTCTGCTCTTGAACTTGCAATCCTCCTGCCTCCACCTCCCGAGCCGCTGGGATGACAGGTGTGCACCACCACGCCTGGCCGAGATCCTCATATTTATTGACATAAGGCTGTTCATAATAGCCTCTAGTTAACTTTTAAATACCTGTAGCATTAATAGAACCCCCTCCATGCCCAGAATTGCTCATTAGCGTGTCCTCTCTGTTGGTCTTGAACATCCACATCAAGGGTTTCCTGATTAATTTTTCAAAAGCATTTTTCCAGTTTTTGACTTTGTTAACCTTATCTATTGTATATTTCCTACCTTCATTCATTTCTGCTCTTATATATACTTTTCTTTGACTTTCCTGGAGTTTAATTTGCTCCCCTCCCTTAAGTACTTGAGTGTGATGCTTGGTTCATGCTTTTCAGCTTTTCTTTTTTTAATGTAGTAGTCAGCTGGTGTATCAGTGTGGCAGAGAAGCTGACCAAGGCAAGCTTATGGGAGGAAGAATATATAGGGGGCTTACAGTTAGAGGGCAGGCCATCAGGCAGGTTTGACAAGATGACCTTTTCACATGTTGGTGATCAGGAAGCAGAGAGGAGCTAGAACCAGGGATCTGGGTAAAAACTTCCAGGTAAAGCTCTGCCCTCAGTAACCTACTTCTGCCAAGCTTAGGACCTGCCTCCCAAATTTCCAAGGCCTCCACAAACAGTGCCACCACCTGGGGTCCACACATTCAATAGTATACATATATAGTATAAATATTGTGTAACATATTACAAAAGAAATATGTATATTATACCATAAACTTTCCTTAAAGCATGAGTTTAGCTGGATCCCACAAATTTTAATGTTATATATTTATATTTTATTTTTTCACATATTCTGTTTTTAAATTTTTATGGAAACATAACCTTGGGGCTGAGGTTTAGCTCTGTTGGTAGAGCACTTGTTCTGCATGTTCTGAGGCCCTGGGTTCGATCCCCAGCACTGGAAAAATGGGAGGACCTAGCAGCCCTCTCCCAAAACAATCAGCCATTAAAAACCCTATGAATAGCAGAGAAACACTGACATAGTGCCAGGCATGGCATAGTGTCAGGGAGTGTATCATTGTGTTGCCCATGGGGTTGCTATGAGTCAGATCTGACTCCACGGCACCTAACAATGACAACAAGTCTTTCAAAATGTAAAAACCATTCTTCACTCACAAGTTACACAGAACAAGACATGGGCTGGACTTGACTTATAGGACACTTGCAAAACCCTGCGGTAGAGCATGGTGAACCCAGGTCCTTCCACTCAGCCCAAAGCATGTGTAATTCATCCATGTGATTGTGTTTGGTACTTTGTCCTTTCTTATTGCTCATCACTATCCCACTGTATGGATGTTTTTTTCCTCCCTTGGATGCTGTTGAGTTGGATCTGACCCATAGTGACCCTACGTACAACAGAACAAAACATTACCCAACACCATGCCATGCATATGATCTTTTTATGTTTGAGCCCAGTGTTGCAGCCACTATGTTTCTTCTTATTTTGAATCATGCCACATTGGAAAAAGGAGGCCCCAGGGGCTTTACTCCACTCCTGTCATTAAGGTCAACTTTACTTTGAGGAGACAATTCTTCCCCTGTCACTTCTTGAATGCCTTCCAGCCTGGGGTGGGGGGCTCATTGTCCAGTGCTATATCTGACAGTGCTTCCTGCTATTCATAGGGTTTTCACTGGCTAATTGTTTTGGGAGTGGGCTGCTGGGTCCTTCTCCCTAGTGTGTCTTAGTCTGGAAGCTCAGCTGAAAGAACTTGTCCACCATGGGTGGCTCTACTGGTATCTGAAATACTGGTGACATAGCTTTCAACATCACAGCAACATGCAAGTCCCCACAGCACAACAAGCTGACAGACACACAGGAGATGCAGGAGATGCAGACACACAGGGGATGGATGTTACACGCTGCTTTTAAAACTTGCTCTGTTCATTTAATAACCAATACGTCTTGGACATCTTTCTGTGCTGTTGTATATAAACACAACCCATCTTATTCCCCTTCATCATAGTCACCCATAACAGAGATTTACCGCTAGTTCCCTTCAATGACAAATGGACTATCCCCACTTGCTCTATTACAGAATTTTCTAGCAAGCAACCTCCTGTATGAAAGCTGCTGTGTCCAGATCAGGATACTATGCATGCAATCTCAAGTCCAGCCATGCAGCCATCCTGATAGCTAGAGAGCAAGGGAAAGGCTGTCCAGCCATGTGCCCGAGATGACGGAAGCTGGGGTTCTGGAAAGCCAAAGGCAGTCTCTGCCATAGTGCTCATTCACACTTCCCATCAAGTTATCTTCCTATTACTAACTTGCATGGGGTAGACAGAGGTTAGATAGGTAGATAGATAATAGAAGGATAGATGGATGATAGAGATATGTGGGTAGATTGATGGGTAGGTGATAAGTGATAAAGACAGACAGGCAGACAAACTGATAGATATGCCCATGCTCCTGCAGGGGAAGCCACTTTACCAACTTGAGTCTAGAGCTCTGTGTGGTTCTTTGGCGTTGGTCTTACAGGTTCCAGGATTTCCAAAGCTATGTAGGGACTTTTTTCTACCGTTCCCTTTAGTGAGATTGCTTTTTACATTTGTAATACTATTCGATTCTTTTGTCACATGCTGAATCCCATCCTGGGGTTCCCTGACAACCTCAATGACAGCTTGAATGTGCACAATTCATGTTCACTCCATGAATCTGACGAGTGCAGTGTCATTCAGCCACCTGCTGCCTACATCTTTACCAATGAAGGGAACCAGGACCCCTTGGCCTCTTCTAGAACTGGGGCAGAAAACATGCAAGGTGGATCTGGAGCATCCTACTGCACCAGGAAGTAGGAAAGTGTTTAAGATGGACAGATTTTAAAAACACTCCCCAGTTATTAAGCTACATCAAAGGGATGCAGATCTGGAAGAAAGAACAACTAATTCCCCAAATTGGGGAATTTGAGCAACAAAATAAAGCAGTATTGATTATAACCCAAAACATAAAATAAGTACTCATGAGCTCATACTGACATAGAAATTGAATAAATAACAATAAATGAGGGAAAAGAGACACATCTCCTATGCAAAAGGACCCCAATAAATTACGTAGACACCCTCTGCAAGGAAGTGTGGCATAGCCCTGCATACCTCAAGTGGGGGTTGTGCAGTGACTTCCTCGCAAAGAGGAGAGCACAGGACGAGAGGACAATCAGCCAGCACCCAGCCAGGAGCTTAGGGGAGCATCAGCAGTCCTAAAAGTCACAAGTAAGGTTGAGAGTGGGGACCCTGATAAGAGGTGAACAGAGGGCATTCGTGCCTGGGGTCTTCCTTCCCAAGCACAGCCCAGTCTCCAGAGGAAAAAAGCAGATCTCAACAGAGGGAAACCCTGCAACACAGCTGACCAGTTCTGCTCACAACCATCCAGGCCACCAAAGCCAAGGAGCATATGAGCCATCGTCACAGCCTGAGGAACCTGCAGAGACACAAGAACTAGATGTCACGTGGAGTCCCGGGTGGGCCTCAGAGGCAGAGGATGATGGGCAGACCCGAGGAAGTACGAACAAAGTGTGGGCTTCAGTTAGTAAGTAATGTATTCATCAACGTTGCTTTACTAATTGTGATGTATGTGCCATACCAACTGTATTGGCATTGTCTAAAGAGACAGAACCAACACGTGTTGTGAGCCCACACACACGTGTGTGGACAGGGACTGGCCCTGTGATGTGGAGGCTGGGTTGTCCCAGTCTGTAATCAGCCAGCTAGAGGCCCAGGGGAATAGGTGCAGCTCCAGCCAAGGCCAGAATACCTGAGTCAGGAGGTCAAGGGTGCGAGGTTCAGTCCCCAAACAGGCAAGCTCAAAACTTGGGAAGAGCCCATGGTTCAATTTGAGTCTAAGGGCAGGAGAACACCCACACTCCAGATCAACGTGGCCAGGCAGGAGTGTCCCTCTCGCTTGGAAAGGGTGGGTCTTTTTGTTCTATTCAGGCCTTCAACTGATTGGATGAGGTCCATCCACATTATGGAGGGCCTAAGCACCCTAAGAAATATTTTACTAAAGATCATTAAAAAGCAACTACAGCAGTATATACACAGGGAACTGCCAGAAAATCAAGCCGGATTCCTAAGAGGGTGGGGAACCAGGGACATCATTACTGCTGTCAGACGGATATTAGCCAAAAGCAGAGAATACCAAAAAGGTGTCTATCAATGTTTTATCCACTATGCAAAGGCATTTGACTATGTGGATCATAACAGATTACGGATAACACTGTGAAGAATGGGAACGCCAGAGCACCTAATTGCACTCATGAGGAAGCTGTACATGAACTGGAGGCAGGCATTCAAACAGAACAAGGAAACACTGCTTGGTTTAAAGCTGAGAAAGGTGTGCATCAGGGCTGTACACTTTAACCAAGTCTCTTCAATTTCTATGCTGAGCAAATAATCCGAGAAGCTGGACTTTATGAAGAAGAACATGGCATCAAGATTGGAGGAAGCTTCATTAACAATCTGTGTTATGCAAATGACACAACTCTGCTTGCTGAAAGTGAAAGGGATTTGAAACATTTACTGATGAAGATCAAAGGACACAGTCTTCAGTATGGATTGCAACTCAACATCAACAAAACAGAAATCCTTACAACCAGGTCAGTGTGCAACTTCATGATAAATGGAAAAAAGAATGAGGTTGTCCAAGATTTTGCTTTACTTGTTTCTACAATCAACAGCCGTGGAAGCAGCAGTGAAGGAATCAAAAGACGCATTGGATTGGGAAAAGCTTTGGCAAAAGATCTCTTTAAACTGTTGAAAAGTAAAGATGTTACATTGAAAATGAAAGTGCGCCTGACTCATGCCATGGTATTTTCAGTGGGATCATATAGTTGTGAAAGATGGACATTGAACAAGGGAAACAGAAGAATTGATGCTTTTAAATTATGGTCCTGGGGACAAATATTGAGTATACCATGGACTGCCAAAAGAACCAACAGATTTGTCTTAGAAAAAGTGCAACCAGAGTGCTCTTTGGAAGCAAGGATGGCTAGACTACATCTTACATATTTTGGACACGTAGTCAGGAGGGACCAATCCCTGGAGAGGGACATGATGTTTGGGAGAATGACAGGTCAATGAAAAAAAGGAAAACCCTCAACTAGGTGGATTGACACAGTGTCTGCAACAGTGGGCTTAAACATAAATAAGATCATGTGCCTGGCACAGAATCAGGGAATGTTTTGTTCTGTTGTACATAGGGTCAGTATGAGTTGGACCTGACTCAACTGCACCTAACAAGAAGCATCCTCACAGACATATTCAGAATAATAATATTTGAACAAATGTGCGGCCATCCCATGGTCCAGGCAAGTTAACACATAAAATTAATCATCACACAATGT
This sequence comes from Pedetes capensis, assembly GCA_007922755.1. Classification (NCBI taxonomy): domain Eukaryota; kingdom Metazoa; phylum Chordata; class Mammalia; order Rodentia; family Pedetidae; genus Pedetes; species Pedetes capensis. The sequence continues at coordinate 39,151 of VMDO01017150.1, read as the reverse complement.
AAGATGTTTTATTATTATTATTTTTTTTTGCAGTGCTAGGATCAAGCCGAGGGCCTTTGCATGCTGGAGTAAGAAGTTAACTAGACGTAGGTCGCATGGAAACGCTCTGTCCTGTATTCACAACTCTTCTGCAACCTACACTTTTCTGGTGAACCCAGAGCCTGTGGGGGAATCTGGCAGGTGCAGAACCAAGGCAGAGCTGACTCTGCAGCTTAGCCTGAAGGTGTCATGGGACAGAACTCCTTCTGGTCAGAGGTCAGTCTTTGTTCTATTCAGGCCTTCAACTGACTAGAGGGTCACCCACTTCACCAAAGTCTACCATTTTACATATTAGTCTCATCCAAAAAACATTCTTACAGAAACATCTAGAATGCTGCTTGACAAATATCTGGACACCACAGCCCAGTCAAGTTGACACACAAAGTTAACTATCACACCAACAAAACACTTGGGGTTGTGAAACTCTGTGAGTTTTGACTGGGGTCCATACAGCAAATTCCTCTGAGAGGGGTCTGGTCACTTCAGAGCTTCCTGGGAGTGGGACAAAGATGGTTAGAAAGGCATACCCTCCACAGGTCCTCTACCCAGGATTCCCAGGTTTCCATAAATTCCAGTAAATGTAGGAGGTGTGATTTTCAGATAAAGGGAGGGATGAGCCTGTGTGTGTGTGTGTGTGTGTGTGTGTTCTTGGGCATTGAATCCAGGGTCTTGCATATATTTTGCAAGGGCTCAATCACTGGGACGCACCCTCTTACTCTTCTGTTCTTTGAGACGAGATCTCGCTAAGGTACACAGGCTGCCTCTATCGAACTCAAGGTCAGCAGTGAATCTTACCGTTAGTGAGACTTTAAGTATCTGTTTAGTTTTGAATGACAGTATGAAACACTGTTTGTCCTTTCCCCCCTCCTCCCTTCCTCTCTTTCCTGCCTCCCCCCTCCCTTCTTTCCTCCTTCCTTCCTTCTTTTCCTTTCTTCTTCCCTTCCACCCTCACTTTATTTTTCTTTCATTCTTTTTCTTTTTTTTCTTTTCTTTCTCTGATAGGGTCTTCTACTTAGCCCAGGCTGGCCTTGAATTTGTGATCCTGCTGTCTCAGCCTCCTGAGGACCCACATTAGAGGCATTGGGCTCCAAACTTTCATATGACATGAAAACGGCTCTCAAACTTGTGCAGACTCACCTGGCACCTGCTGTGGCAGATGCTTGCCCCCAAGTGTTTGATTCATTTCTAGGTGGTTCTCAGGTGATGTTGGTGCTGCTGGCCCAGCAACTACACTCTGAGAACCTGTTCTATGTGATGGAAATAGGTGTCCAATGCAATGAAAAGGCTCTGCCAATGTTTACATGCATGTGCACTCCTTCTGGGTCCCTGATACTGAGAAAGTCCAAGCAAGGAGCCAAACCTCACTCTCTGCTTTCCTTGCCAGCTCTTGTGCTTCCAAATCTGGACACAGGGTGGTGCCCTGTGCCCACAGGTGTCCACTCTGACCTCCTGGGCATCCTCCAGCTGAGTAGCTTTGGAGCTTTGCAGGGAGGGTGTGCAGCGGTCTCCCTCCCGCTTGCCAGACATTAGGCACGATCAGGGAAGCTCATAGGCATGAGCTGAGTGTGCTTGGATGAGGGAGGAAGGGTGAGGACTTGAGCTCCAGGGCCCTCTGTGGACCAGACACACTGAGCGCCCCTCCTGTCTAGGAAGAGCCAGAATGGGCTGGTGGGCCCTGAGTCTTCTCCATGCTTTAGTCTCCCTGGATACATCCCCATCCTGTTTCCCACTTGGCCACCTTCCCCTTCTCCTGAGAACATTGTTTCCTTTCAGTAAAAGGAGATCTGGGGGAATGGGGTCCAGGCCTGGGGTGAGGGAGGAGAGGCCCCACTGCTACCTGCCTGGACAGCGCTAGTGGGGCAGCAGGTGCTGCGTGCTTTGCTTGGAACAAGCCAGGTTTACTGATGCCTGACCCTCATTGCTACAGGTCAGACATCCAGAGGCTATGCAAGAGGGAGAACAAGGAAGGCTGTTCCTGGAAAGTTCTGGAAGGTCAGAGAGGTCAGAGACCAGTGGAGGGGACGGGAAGGAGGCTAAAAGCCAGACCTGGTGTGGCCATCAACGCAAAGGGAGCCTGGGAGGTGGCTCTTTCCTCACCATAGCTCCTTGCACTAGCCCCAGCCCAGCCCTTGTGGGGGCCTCACCCACCCAAGGCTGGCTGGGAGGGCTTGTCTAGAAACCTGTAGGGGCAGCGGGCTTCCCCACCCAACACCAGTCCAGCCAGGCCAAGAGGGCAGAGATGGAGGCCTCCCCAGAGGCGGGCCTGGGGTGGGTGGGGAGCAGGTCTTATCTGTGGAAAGAAACACCACCTGCAGAGAGAGTGATCCTCTGAACAAACTGCTCAGGTCCCAAACTGAACCCCAAGGTTATAATTAAAGGTTCAGGCGGAAGGGATTATTGCAAAGGAGGGGCAGAGCCCCCCAACGGCCTGAGGCTCACGTCATAGTGCTGCTAGAGATAACATTCAGGACACCCTTCCTCATCCAGCCTCCCGGGACTTGGGTCCAGGAGGTGGGTGGAAAGCCTAGGAGGGAGTCCCATGTTCAGAGCAAATTTGTTTTCCAGGGAAGAATAAAAGTCATGTTCCCAGTGGAAGGGGTTCAAACCATCGTTTCTAACTTATAAGGGCACAATTGTCCCTTATGAGGGGAGTGACCATGGCCTAGTGTAGGAATGCAAACAGCAGCCAAGGATAAGGCTGCAGATTTAGTGGTTGATGTGATTAGATGTCCCATCCTGGGCTTGGGCTACACCAATATGGTCTGTAAACTGGGCAAAGTCTTTACCACTTTTATGATCATATCCTTGGTCTTCTGATGGTGGAGCATCTTCCCCGAAAGTTTCTCCCATGTCTGACTCAGCTCTGTATCTGTCGAATCTAGCACAGTGCCTGGTGTATAATGGAAACTGCCTGTTGTATCAACTGGTCCAATAACCCACCCACCCATCCACTCATCCACTCACCCATCCATCCACCCTAGATCTATCCACTGGCCCACTATCCATCCATCCACTTACCCATCCATCCACTCATTCATTCATCCATCCACCACTCCATCTATCAAGCCATCCACTCATTCATATGCCCATCCACCTACTCATTTACCCACATATCCACCAACCAACCATCCATCCATTCTCTTAACCACCTGCCCACTTCATCCACCCATCCATCCCTTAACCATCCAACATTTACAGAAAAAATATGTTTATTGCTCTAGGCCCCAAGAATCAGTGGCAGAGTCCCTATCTTCATGGGGCCGCTATTCCAGCTAGGGAAACAACAGTGGAGCAAGAATTATCTGAGATGTCACTGGAACAAAGCCTAATGATCTGAATAAATTGTGTGGGAATGTCTAGTGTAGGGTAGGATGTGTTATGTGGCACGGGGCAGGCGGCCCGATCACTCAGCACCTCCGGGCTGTGGAGGAGGCATGTGGAGCCTGTCAGAGGACATGGCACACAGGCAGTGATGAGGCCTGAGTGCTCTACACTGATCTCGGCCGTATGGTGGAGCAGATATTTGAGGCTGGATTTGGGGAGAGTAGGAAGATGATCCCCTAGGGTGTGTTGCTGTTGGTGGGCTGGACGGTGAGTATAAATTCCAGGGGAAAGGAAGGTATTTTGCTTGAGTAGCTGAAGGGGTTGGGGAAGGAACAGGCAATGCAAGGCCTTAGGAACTTGACCATGAGGGGGGGATAGAGGTCATGGTTAACAGATCCCAGAGATCATGATGGATAGGGAGCATCTGGGGGTGTAAAGGCAGTCTGGACCCAGGCCAGACAAGGTCCAAAGAGGGTGGCTGTAGAGATCAGGAGGGCCCTGGGGCCATGAGAGGCTGGCAAGGACTGGGTGAGGTGGGAAGGAGTCAGCAACCAAGGAGAGCAAGGCTGGAGATGGGCCTGGGGACTGGCCTTTGCCTTTGTCAGGGGAGTGGGCAGAGGGCAGAGTAGCTGCACAGGCCCTCAGGAGAGGTGGGGCCTGCATGGAGAGAAGTGTGAGGCGGTTTCCCAGGAGCAGGAAAATAACGTAGCAGTGTGAGTTTGCTGTGGGAAGGAATGAACAACCCACCATCTGCAAAAAGGGGAGAGGGGCTGGGGAGCCCCAGAGCAGGCTCTGTGGCCTGTGTGCTGGAGCACGTCCAGGCTTCGTGCCTTGACTAGGGGCAGGGGTCTGGGACAGATCTTGCCCACAGTGGGCACTCAAGAGTGTCTGCTGAATTTCTTCCCCTCTGCAGCAAAACTGCGAGGCAGCCCACTGTTCGGAAGAATCCAGCAGAGCACAACAGGGCAGACTCAGGGACTCCAGGGCTATGCAGCTGGAGGGCACTGGAGAATCTATGGGAAGGCAGGTTGCTCAGCCAGGAACAGAGTTCAAGAATTTGAAAGCAGCTCTGCATGGGCCTGTACTGCTGAGACTGAAGGCTCACTTTTAAAGTCCGTCACCCCTCTCTTGTGTTTAAGCCTGGGCCTGCTTCATTGCTGAGGTCCCTTTTCCCAAACAGAAAATCTTTTCCAGAAGTGCCCACGTGGTGAAGGGCTTGTAGTCCCTCAGGGACACAGCAGGGACAGCATGCTAGGCTAGTTTTCTCCTAGCTCCCAGCAGGTGTCCTTCTTGCCAAGCCCTGTGACAGGAGGGGACAGCTGCAGCTCCCTCCTTCAGCTATAAAAAGCCCTAACATTCAGGGGAACAGAGGACATAGTGGACACTCAGGGCACTTCGCTGGAATTCAGGGAGTAGCTCGACCTCAGAACCATGCCAAGGCTGCCCCCTGTCCTGAAGTTGCTTCAAACCCCCTTGAGGTGTTGGACTGTTCCCAAGGCCCACGTCTCTGCTAAGCCGGCCAAAACCCCCACCGCCCCCATGGTAAGTGACCTCTAAGGCAGCAGTGGGCCACCTCAGGGACTTAGCTAATTTCTTGGGTTTCAGGGAACAAGGAAGCCCAAGGTGGTGAAGGAGAGGTGCTGTTGGTGTGTCAGGGTCTGAAAGCCAGGAGTGGGTCCTAACACCACTGCCTGTGGGCCTGGCCTTCAAAGGGCCTCCACTGGAGGTGGGTGGGGCTCTCCCTTCTCAGACCTCCCTCACCTCCCAATCCAAGTGAGATGACAGAGAGCTCAGTGTGGCACAGAACTAGGGTTGGCATGCAGAGGTCGGGGGAGCGCAGAGCTGGGGGCACAAAGGTTGGAGGGAGTGCAGAGGCTGGCGCTGTGTGTGTACAGAGGTGGGGGTAGTTTATTCCAGCCTTACTATTGGGGAAGAGAGGGCTGCTCTGAGGGTCAGAGGATAGACTGAGTAAAAACTGAAGCAGAAGCTAACCTGGTTCAATCCAGGAGAGTGCAGTATTTCTGTCAAAGTATGAATAAACCATGGTCATGAAGCTAAGACTGAGTCCAGACTAAGGTCTCTATTCCAGGCCAAATTTGCCCTTCAATTTGGGGTTAAAGTCAACAGGAAGGGATTCTCCCTAGGCACTTGATTCAGCTTTAGGGAGACTGAAGGATGGGAGGCCTGGACCTCTTTAGGGAAGGAAGTAAGGGTTTTCTGTGGCTGATGCCTCAGAACCTGGTTCCTTAAGTACACTGGTGAGAATACAAGGAGGGGGCTCTGTCTACACTGCATGTACCCATGCACTGCACAGAGTCTGACCTTGTCCAAGATTCTCAACAGGGCTGCCTTCAGAGAAGGGACCTGTACTTGCTCACAGCAATCTAAGCCCTAGTTGTTCTGCCATTCTGTACAGCATCCTGGCACATGTGGCCACAGACGACAGGAGATAAGCGTTCACTTCTGCCTTGTAGGGAAGAACAGCAGCCAGGCAGACGGTGGAGGCCAAGTTGTTCCCCTGGTTTGAGGTCAATCTCCTGCCCAGGGCTCGTGGCTGCTAACCTTGCCAACAGAGAGGATCCTGCTCACAACCTACACATGAGGAGTGGAAGGCACATGGAAACAGCTGGCCTGTCCAGGGGGAGACAGGCAGGCAGGGGCAGTGGCCTCCAGCTGTGAAGGGGTACTTCTGGTGGGGACCAAGTCCCACACTGCAGGTCCCCAGGGAGGAGGCAGTCTCCTCCAGGAGCCAGGTCTAAGGTCTCCCTCAGCCCAGCATACTCATGTGTGCTTTCCTTCATCAGGAGCAGGCTGTGGGGCTCGTGACCATGTACATCAGCCTCCTGGTTCCTGCAGGGTGGGTCTTATACCACCTGGAGAACTACAAGAAAGGCTCGTCAGCATGAAGGCCCTGGAGTCACCTGGACTCAGCCCTAAAAGATCACATTAAATCTCTCCTTCCACCTGTTGTTCCTGTTGATTCTTCTTTGTGGTACTGGGGGTTGAACCCAGGGCCTTGTGCTTACAGGCTCTGCAAGTGCTGGACCACTGAACTGCACCCCCAACCCCCACCCCCCCCCTTATTTTTACTTTTTTTGAGACAGGGTCTCACTAAGTTACAGATTGCCTCTGGTCTCGAACTTGCGATCCTCCTGCCTCCACCTCCCGCGCCGCTGGGATTACAGGTGTGCGCCACCACGCCCGGCAGCTGTTCCTGCTGATTCTTACGTTGCAGATCCGAGTCCAGGCACCGCAGGAGTCTTCTGTGGACACCCAGCCCTGGTTGCCTCAGGGCTACCTTGTCGACACAGGCACACTCGGCACAGAAGCACCTGGCTGAGTGATGCAAAGCAGCAGGGGCTCCGTGGATGCTTGTGTCTGAGAAGGCAGTGGAGTGGGCTGGAGAAGAGAGTGGGTGCCTCTGTCTATCTGCAAAGACAGGGCTCACTTCCTCACAGCAGCTGAGCACCAAGCCCTGCCCTAGAACTGCGTGGTAGAAGGGAAGAGCCTGGGCCCAAATCCCCACCAGAGGCCCCTAGTTGAAGCTCAGGCACTCTTCAGGTACCTGAAGCTCGCATCAGGTACCTGGAAGCTAAGTCCAAGAGTAGAGAAATAGGGCAAAGTGAAGGCATTTATTATGTAACATTCTTGAACTGCACTGGATAAGGTCTGCTCAGGTGGACGCTCTTGCCCACTCATCTTCTGGAGCCCAGAGGACCCCCTCCAGGTTGCAAGACACTCCCTAAAAGGAACATCCTTCCCGTGGCTGGGCCCCGGCCAATGACAGTCCTCTGCTTTCACAGCAAGAACAGTCCCTACTCCCAGCAGGATCCCAGCCCCAGCCCAATTCAATGCAGATCTTCTCTGCTGCCAGGTTCATGGACCTCAGAAATGTCTCCTGGGTGGGGCGGGGCCTCCAGCCTGGCATTAGGTGAGGATGTCCTGCGCCTGGTGCTCCACCAGCATCTCCATGCTCCTTACGTCAGCACACCACAGCTCCAGGCGGTCCTTCATCCCCTTGATCTAAAGGCAAACCAGGACTGTGGGGATCAGGCCATGCGGGGCTCGCAGGCCACGTGGGGCAGTGCTAAATCTCCAGCTCATTTTTGGGACTATGTGAAGGACAGCAGAGCTGGAGTGGGGGTGTGTGTGGTGGGAACACCTGTCAATCCTTACCGTAAGGACATTCTAAAAACACTAAAGAAAACATGCAACAGAGGAAATCCACAGGATTAAGCTTCTAGCAAATATAAATGAAGGATCTGAGCTCAAATCACAAAACCAGGAACGTATTTGATGAGAGTACCAATTTTAAGATTAAAAGGTACCATCAGCACAACCAGCCCTGTTGTCACAATAAGCTTCTAAGTGCAGAGCTTAGATCTCAGGAGTGCATTCAACTAGGTCCTACAGAAGTAATCCTCCGCCCCCCAACCTCATGTTGAATAATGCCTTCTTCCTAGATGGCTTCTGTCCACATGAAAAGAGGATAGCACAGGCACAATCCCAGCCCACACAGGTGGGCAGGACTTAAGGACAGCCCACATAGGTGGGCAGGACTCACCTGCTGCAGATCCAGCACGCGGGGCTGCACCCAGGTCATATGAACCCGCTTGTCCACCTCATCTATACTGCCTCTCACCAGTCCCACTGACAGTGCCTTCATCACCAGCAACTCCACCTGTTTGAGGGGCTTGTGTGAGATACCCGGGGCTTCAAGATGCTGCTTCTGCTGTTGCAGGAACATCCTGGGCCCCTGTGCTCACAGAGCCCCTGCAGGGGTGTGTGTGGGGGTGGGGTTCTGGTGCTATGAAATCAAATCTAAGTACCGTACCTCGTTCACCATGATTTTAGCACTTTTGGCAATTTCTTCAAAAGTGAGCTGTCTGTGGTTGGCAGGCCGTGTGAATGTCATCTGAAAAAAGTGTCTATTAATTATTTAAAACTATTTCCCAAATAAAAATAGCCAGAGGACTAAATGGTAAGGATACCTTTTGTTGAAAGTTGCTCTGAAAATAGAAATCATCTTATTGGTACCCCACATATTAAATTTTCCTGATCTTAGTCACATACCTTACTACAAATATGTTTTTAACAGTCATGTAAGAAAGCTAAAGGACAAAAAAAGCTTTACAGGAATTCCCAACAACAGCCATCATTCATTCCTTGGATAGGTCACTGAGGTGACCAAGTCCCTTGTGGCCAGGGGACACTGTAGGGAACAAGAAATGCAAGCTGGACTACCTCAGGAAACCCATGTTCTGGTGCAGAAGGACAGACAAGCACACAGACGGAAGGAACATGTCCCAAGGAGCCAAGGGAGTCAGTGGCAGGAAGGGGCAGCTACTTCAGCTCAGGGGCCAGGGTAGACACGCCTAGGGGCCTTCTAGGATAAGACTCAAATACAGACTTATATAAGTGGTGGGAAGGAAAGAAAGTTGGTGAAGGGGCAGTGGAGAAGAGACGATACCCAGGGGACGCGGGAGAGGCAGAGCGTGGGCCCAGCCAGCTCACAGCTCACCTAACCACAACGTGGAATCGCGGGTGGATGTGTTCCTGAGTGTTTCTTACCTCCATAAGGCACAACAACTGGATCTTCCTCAGAAGCTGGTCTTCATTGGCTGCTAAGTCAGGCTGCGAAGTACACAAAGACTGATCATGTCTCTCATACTTGTGCTGATCAGTTACCTGGGCTTTGAAAAAAAATTTTTTTCCCCAATATTGGGGGTTGAACTCAGTGTCTCACACATGCTAGACAAGCACTCTACTGCTGAGCTGGACCCTCAGCACCCTTCATTTTACCCTACGGATTGGTGAGGCTCACTGACAGCACCAAGTGATACTGATTTCCCTTTTCTCAGGAAATCCAAAGAGACTGACAGGCTGTTTCTCCAGAAAAGCCATCTGAAAAGACTATACTGACAATCTGCGAGATGATACTGATGTCACATACACCACCAGGTGTTTTAAGACTCTCCTGGCACAAGGCACTGTCAGGAAAGAAGTTCTATGTCCCAGGAGGCTCTGGGTGGCACTGCCTGTTTGTCAGCATGGTACAAGTGCAGCCCTCTGAAGACACCTAAGTCCTAGTGCTTGAGCTCAATCATAAAAATGAGTGATTAATTTATAAAGGAAAATCATATTGTCGTGAGAACAGTAGTACACCCTTCTACAGGACCTGTATATAATCTCTCCTCACAGGTGGATCAAAAGGTTATTTGTGAGCACAGAATTAAACCAAGGACAGTTGATTACTTAAACCAAACATTTGTTGTTGTTGGGCGCCGTTGCATCATGTCCGACTCATAGCGACCCTCATAGGGTTTTTGATGGCTGATTGTTTGGGGATTGCCTTGGGAGTGGATTGCCATCCCTTTCTCCCATAACCAAAGATTTAGGAACTCATATTCTGAAGTTGGCATGGTGGAGTGTGCCTGTGGTTCTAGCATTTTGGAGGCTGAGACAGAAGGATCATTTGAGCCCAGGAGTTCAAGACCAGCCTGGGCAATATGGGGAGACCTGTCTGAGGACAAAGCCAAAAACAAGCTCATGTTCTGCTATGGGCACCCCAGGCAGGGACATTTCTGCACATTTTTGAGCTTCTTTCCTTCATATAAATTACTATGAATAGCTAGCCTTTTTCCTTTTCCTCCTCCCCCTCCTCTTCCCTTTTTGAGAGAGGGGTCTAGTTATGTCACCCAGGCTGGTCTCCAACTTCTGGGCTCAGATAATCCTTCCTCAGCTGGGACTATAGGCACGTACCTCTGTGTCTAGATCCAGCTTCCTTTCTGAATGGCATGGTTTTGCAGAGGTATCAATACACAATCAGACTACAGTTAGGTATGGCTGAACCTGGCACTTTCTGCCTCTTCATGGTCCCTTCATTTGCACTACCCTACTCCATTATGTATGGTTTTTTTTTTTTTCTTTTTTTTTTTAAAGACAGGGTCTTTCTGTGTAGACGCTGGCCTGGAACTACGCAGGCCAAGCTAGCCTAGAACTTGTGTTGATCCTCCTGCCTCAGCCTTCTAAGTGCTGGAATTATAGGTATGTACCACCATGCCCGGCTAGGATTTGGCTCAGTTGGTAGAGTACTGCGCTGTAGGCTCTGAGGTCCCAAGTTCAATTCCCAGCACCGCAAAAATGGGAGAAGGGCCTGGTAATCCACTCTCAAGGCAATCCCCAAACAGTCAGCCATTGAAAACCCTATGAGGGTCGCTATGAGCCGGATACCAACTCGACTGCACCTAACAACAGCAACCACCACCACCACCACCACCATGCCCTGTTATATTACTATGTATGAATTTTACAAGTTTAAGCTTTAGAAAAACTTAACAATTCAGAAAAACACAAAACACAACCATAATTACTACTACATCTAACACCTGAATAATATTTGCTTCTAATAATTTCATTTTAAAAAGGCTTGATTTAGCCAGCTGTGGTGGTTGACGCCTATAATCCCAGCGACTGAGGAGGCCAGAGGTAACTTGCATAACACAGTGCAGCTGACTCAAAAATGGGCTGGGGGTGCAGCCCAGTGGTAGAGCACTTGTAAAGTATGAGTGAGAACCTGGGTTCAACCCCCAATTACTAGGGGAAAAAAAGCCGATTTACTGTTCAGCACTCTGGGCATCCCCTACCCCTGGGGACTGGCTGCCCTGTCCTTCTTCCCACCTCCCTACTCTCCCACTCCATCATCACCTGGCTGTTCATGTTGGCCACACATCTGTGTTCATTTCTGCAAATGTGCTATGAGTTTCTTTTCCTTCTGTGCATTCTGTTCTGCTGTCACCCATCCTCTGCTCTTTTGTTAGTGCTGAACAGACACCCTGTCTGTAACAGCAAGGCCTGGCCTGCCATCGTCCCCTGTATGCCCAGGGCCTCTTGGCTGCCTGGCATGTGTAGAGCAAAGGCTAAGTGAACACTTCATGGACAAATGGAAAAATGTGGGACAAACAAGAGCCAGGGGCACATGGGACCCACCTGCTGGCCCCAGGCAGCCTTCAGTGTCTGGAACCTGTCTACATCTCCGCTGTTGAAGGCGTAAAGGGTGTCGATCAGCCACTGCCGGTCAGTGCCCCTCAGTGACTCCAGCACAGGGTGCATGAGCTGTGGGGACGCAGGCGGTCAGCAGGAAGAAAGTCTGCTCCTCCCTCACCCCCATGATGGAATCTGCATCGCACCAACTTACAAGTTCTCCAAAGTTAAAAACTCCCTCGCCGAGAAGCCCTGCAAGGCCCAGTGTGAAGGCTCTTTCCTGCTGCTCTGATACTGTGGTAATGACACACCCAGTCACACGGCAGCTCTGTTTCACTTTAAAAAGCTCACACGACAGAAGTACAGAAATCATTCTTGGTATGGTCGTATTACCAGGCCTTAGCATTAGCTGCCTTTTCTAAAGTGCTGGACTGATTTTATACTAGGAACCACATACACATGAGTTCTGTTGAAAGAGCATTCACTTACAGTTTCTTTCCTAAATACCTGTGAATCCATTCACCACTCAGTCCATACTATTTCTGGAGTAATGACTCCTCACATCCCTCCTCTCCTATAGGAAGCAGTGCTATTGTTCACCAACTCAAAGTCCTCTCCTCCGCTTCTAGAATGAACCTGCTTTCTGTTCCCTTAAGGCCAAGTCCTTTATTCTCTTGGCCAGAGTAGTTGCTTTTCCAATACATTTTTCTTGAGAAACAGCAATCAAAGCTGCATCAGCATTTTTAAGAGCTGTATATTGTAAGAAATACCTAGGATATGCTGAAAATTTCTTTGCAAATGCACAAGTCCTTGTACTTTTTCCAAAACTCTGATCACTTTCTTCCCCCCATGTTCTGATCCTCAGAAGACTCTGTACTTTATTTCCCTGGGTCTGGAACTTCATTTTCAGAGTAAAGGTCTTGGCTACAAGGATTTCCCATGCTCTCATCCTGCAGGATGTCAGGAGGTAATTACAATGTTGCACTACCTATAAGATCTGCCTGAGGTAAGAGTATAGAGCTGGAAAAGGAAGAGGGAAGGATTTGGGGGGAATTAACCTCCTTGTCATCTGAAATACTGGAGACAAATATAAAGAACAAACATATCAAAAAGGGATGAGCCTGCCCACGGGAGTAGGCTGACATCAGCCCCTCCAGTGCCTCACAGCCAGTTCTGCAACACACTCCTGCGACAGAAACTTTGTAACAGCCCTCTTTACCTGTCAGATCCTTAGTATCGACACAGCCCAGAAACCGCAGAGCGTCTTTATAGTAGGATGCGTGGTTCCCTACGGTCTGATGGTATTTGCTCGAGAGATCATAGAAGCGACTGTGAACAGATGTCACACCAGGGAGGTCGTTGAGCATCTCTTCAACATCTTCAATTGTTTCCTATACAGACAAAGCAAAATGCCTTCCTACTTAAAATACTTTTGAAGTAATACGAAAACAAAAGCAGAAACTACGAAGGCAAAGATTGATAAATGTAACTATGCTGATAAATATGATTAAATTAGAACTGAAAACTTCAGTGTACCCAAAACACAGAAGAAACTACAACCACAAGATGCAGACTGGGAAAAGCTATTTTTAGTATGTATAACTGCACAAGTAGTTATGACCAAGAAAATATGAAGAACTTACACAAAAAAGTCAGGACAACATAGTAGAAATATGGCGCGTGAGAGATCTGAACGGAATAGCAAATAAAGTACCAGCAATTAAGAAACACCAAATTAAACCACGGCAAGATGTTACTTTGCCTCCACTGGATTGTTGTTGTTGTTAGGTGCCATTGTGTCTGACTCATGGCAACTCTTAAAGGGTTTTCAATGGAGGACTATTTCGGGACTGCCGTGGGAGTGGACTGCCATGCCCTTCTCTCATTTTTGTGGTGCTGGGAATCGAACCTGGTACCTCAGAGAGTGCAGAGTGGCACTATACCAACTGACCTAAATCCCAGCCCCCCGCTGGATTAGCAAGAGTTAAATATCAAGGGCAGGAGACAGGGACCTTTGGGGGTGCTTGTGTGGTGCTATGGGGCTCACATGCCTCACACCTGTAGTCTCTAGAAACTGACATGGGAGACTGCCCCCCCAACCCAGAAGACCAGGGACAAAAATGCAAATATAAGCATTGTCTGTAATAGAAACAAACAACCCAAATCCCTTCACAGGAAACTGGATATCTACATTGTGAAACACACAATGAAATAACACCTAGGGTAAAAATGGACTTCCTACACACATCAACATGATGACCCTCAAACCTGGCGAATGGAGACTAACTTAAGAGTTATAGACACCTATTCAGTGAGGAGGCACTAGGGCTTAGATCAGTTGGTAGAGTGCCTGCTCTGCAGTCTCTGAGGACCTAGGTTCGATCCCCAGCAATGCAAAAATGGGAGAAGGATGTGGCAGTCTACTCCTGAAAACAATCCTGAAATAATCAGCCATTGAAAACCCTCTGAGGATCGCTATGAGTCAGATTCGACTCAACAGCACCTAACAACAATATTCAGTGAGGAAGGACAAGGAAGCATGGACTGAGAGGGCCCTGGTGGGGGGGCACAGTGGCCTGTTTGTGTGTGCTGCTCCACACTTGAGCTGGCTGGGGCATAAGTGTGCCTATTATAGCATTTCTGAGTGTCCTATAGCTTTTAGTGTCTAAAGTACTTCAAAACAAAATGCAGTAAGTAGGCATATGAGCTACAACTAGGAAGCAATGAATAAGAGCCATATTTTTAGGGCAATGAGAACATGAACACTTTTAACCCTTCTCTCCAATATTTCTGTCAATATTATGGTTACAAAAATGAAAATAAGGCAAAACAAAAACATATGCAGTCTCTGGTTAAATATGCTGGACTGATCATATAAGTTGGTCTCACTGGTATCCCTAACTACACCTGTTCCCCAAACCACACAAAAATAGAGTATGTTGCTGTTGTTGTTGTCAGGTGCTGTGGAGTTGGGTCTGACCCATAGCGACCCTATGCACAACAGAATGAAACACTACCTGGCACTGTGCCATGCCTGGGATTATGTCAATACTTTTCTGCTATTCATAGAGTTTTCAATGGCTGATCATTTCAGGATGGTGTTTGGGAGTGAGCTGGCAGGTCCTTCTCTCGTTTTTGTGGTGCTGGGGATCAAACCCCGGGCCTCAGAGTGTGCAGAGCAAGGGTTCTAGGCAGGAAACATCAATAATTCAAGAGGGCGAAAGAGGACGGAGGAGCACCAGGCCACTGAGAGGCCACAGGCTTCACCCAGCCGAGGCCATGTGGAGTCTTGACTGATGATGAGTAGTGGTCAATTGAGGAGTGCTCTTTTAAGGGTCACAAGCATCATATCAGTAACCTGCCCTTAGATGGTTTTGGAAAAACCACACACGTGTGTGCATACTCGCGTACATGCACAGAATAAGGCAAAAGTGGTAAAATGTAAACAACAAGGAATATGGGGTAGAGTCAGAGAGATCTTTCCTATTTTTCAACTTTTCTGAAACTTAAAGTATTTTAAATAAACAGTTAAAGAGGATGAACAGGTTATTTTTCCCTACAGTTTTAAAAGACTTTTTAAGCCATAGATAAATGTGTATTACGGTAAGCTCACCTTTGTAGCCTGTAGGTCCCCAATGTTTAATTTTAGAGCTCCAATTGCTGTTTTACACAGGATCACTGCCTCATCACTACTTTTCACCTGAAGATATCAAAAAACAAAGGAGCCTCAGAAATGTGGGTGGGCAACTTGCAAAGTGAGCAGCCACCTGGGGAATGACTGACTCTCATGCTGAGATACACAGCTTCTAAAAGCATGGATATTTGAAGTGTGGACATAAACTATAGTCACATATACTCCAGAAAGTACTATACAAACTCCACATTCACCTTCTCACGAGTCTTTTCCAGAAAAGTAAGAGCCACATTAGGATCTAGAAAAGAACGAAGAAAAAAGTCAGACCCACCAACAGAAAGTTTCTACCAGCCAAGTCACCTTTACATACAATAATCTTTAGCGTTAAACCATTAGATGTAATTAAAAACATAACTAAGAATCTGAGTTTTTCTTTTTTTGAGTCACAAAGACTTATTATGTAACCCAGGTTGGCAGTGAACTGGCACTATCATCTTGCCTCAACTCCCAAGTAATGCAGGTACAGGCATTAACCAGCATACCTGGTTAAGGTGATATTTTCTATCAAATTATATTTCCATGCAATTCAATTATATTTCAAGATCATTTCAACTACCATTTAGACTGCTTCCACCAAGAAGCAAAGCAAGGCTTACCAGTCATCTGTCTAACCACATGAAGAATTATTTCTACCAGGGACAAAGGGTTCACCCTGAAATAAAAACCACCAGTTTTTGAGCGTCAAGGAGTGTAAACATATTCATTTGCCAAGTAAAAAACTGACAGAAGGGTTTTACCTGTGTTCAAATTCACTGATAAAGTTTTCATAAAGCTGTGAAAAGAAAACATGCAGAGTTAAGTATAGGATATCTTTCATTATGCAAAATCAAACACTATTTTTAGTTAAAAAGTTAATATTAATTAACTTAATTAATATTAATCGATGTGTGACTAAAGACTTATATCAGGGTTTAAGTTTGCATAAATGATCACCAACGGATTATGAAAGAAAACCAGGATTTCTTTCTAGCTTTGAGAATTAGAACACTGACCTACAAGAATTTCTTAAAGATTACTTTCTGTCGTCTTTATCCATGTACAACAGATTATCAGCCTGAAACACTCATAACCAAACAGCATGAGGTGCCTTCACATATCAAAAGGCGATATGCTAATTATGTCTCATTACCAAATTTCTTAGCCACTCAGCACATACTTGGGCATTTCTTCAGACCCTAGGCCAGGCACTACAGACAGAGAATGTGCGAGGCAATTGCTCAACCTGCACAGAGCTCCTGGACCAGTGGAGAAGACAGCCTATGAGCAAATGAATGGCAATATTGTGAGTCTAAGAGAAGAAGAAGAAGGCACATCAGTAGGTTAGCCAAAAGGAGAGGTTTGGAAGGTTATTTCCAAGTAGCAACAGTTGGGTTTCAAGGAATAAAGAGCAGTCAGAGGTGGACATTTGGTGTGGGAGAGAGAGCAGCTGAGAATACTCCAGACAAGAACAAACCATACTATTTTAGGAATGCTTCTGCAGGACACAGATAGGTAGGTCTCTGTCTTAAAGGCAAGGCTGAACCAAGGGGGACAGGACTGGGGGCAGAGAGGATTGCAAGGGAGAAGACTGAGACTAGCAGGAGGCTACTAGGAGCCAAGACAGGAGAGTGGAGCACAGTAGTGATGAGGTCAGAGTCTGAGAGACATTTGCTGGTAAGCTGGGTTAGTCTTGATCAGATCTAATTTGGACATAGTCATCCCTGAGCCTGTGGTTGGGTAACTGGGAAAGGGAATACCCAGTTACCCAATGGGCAAAGCAGGGAGAAGGGAACTCCAGACAACCTCAACTTTGGACAAAGGGAGCCTACAGTTCCTCCGGCATATACAGGTAGAAAGATGGAAAAGTCTCTGTGTCAGTTAGATATTTAAATCTGGCACATAGCCATCTAAACAAAATGATTTTTTTACAAGAGACTAGTTCAAAGGCTTATTCCTCATTAAGAGAGAATGTTGTAAGTTGCCTGATACTTTTTAAAATTTATGAAGTTACTCAAAGAAAAAAGCCTACTAAGTCCAGAAACTCAAAATTACTTCTGGTGACTGTAAATTTATGAATATTATACATCTTACAGTTATATGGGCTGGGTCTCAACAACTTTTAAAGGTTTATTTTGTCCATGAAAAAGCAAACTCAAATCTGCTGACCTGAGTGCTGACTATACTAGGAGGTTGAGAAAACATTTTGCCATGTGTAGAAAAGTGATTTAAAGATAAGAAATCAAAGGAAAAACAATTATGAATTATACATCACCACAATGTAGAACTTTGGGGAACAAATATTAAGAACTATCCCACTTATCATTTCCCCACGTAATCCAAAAGATAAACACCAGGCAATATCTTTAGGCTTACAGATGACTGCAAATTCCTTTGTGTAGTAAAATGTCAAACTGATAATATTAACAACAAGGAAATCTTACAAGCCCAGGAAGTGGGGTAATAAGGTGATAAGTATACAGTGTATGCTAAAAAGTAATGTATTCAGGAGAAATAACTCAGGCTATAATTAGAAACTAGCTATCAGTTACAATGTTAGTATAAATCTCTGATTCATTCAAAATTAGGTATCAGGAAAGACTTTAAAAAGGAAGCTTCTGGTGGGCAAATTCATGGGGATTTGTCAGGATCTGGGGAAGGGTGGGAAACAGAATGTATAATTTTCTTCTGTTGACAAAATTCTAAAAGTGTTCTATTACTGAGGCAGCATGATACTGTGCTGACCTCCTACACCTCCCCCTACTTGAAATACAAAATGTTGTCTTCTACACTATTCAGGACAGAAACATCTGGGCAAGCAAAGCCAGTATGGGTAAGGGAGGGGAAATAGGAAGCCAGGGGAGTTATCAACAAGGTTCCTATGGCAATCCTCTTCTGTATCCTACTCCACCCTCTACTTCATGGGCTTCTTTTGTTGTTGTTGTTGTTACCGTTTTGGGTGGTACTTGGGGGTTGAACTCAGGGCTCTGCATATACTTTGCAAGTGCTCTAGCACTGGGATGCAGCCCCAGACCATTTATTTATTTTTTATTTTGAGACAAGATCTTGCTAAGATGCACAGGCTGCCTCTTGGTTCGAACTTGTGATCCTCCTGCCTCAGTCTCCCAAGTCTCTGGGATTACAGGTATGTGCCACCATGCCTGGCCCTCTAATTTGTTTTCAACTTTCAATTTCTTAATAACATTTTTCCCAAAGGAGAATACAGTAACAACAAAATAGAGCCAGGCATAGCTCACGCCTGTAATCTTAGCACTGGGGAAGCTAAGGCGAGAGGACTGCAAGTGCGAGGCCAACCTGAGCTATACAGGAAAGCAGAGTCTTCAAAAAACAACAGCAGCAAAAAAAGGTTGTGAAAAATAAGCTACTATAAGGTAGTATTTTATTTCTCTTCATCCTTCCTTCCCTCCCTCCCTTTCTTCCTTCCTTTTTGAGATGGTCTCACTAGGTAACCAAGGTTGCCCTCAAACTCATGATACTCCTGCCTTAGCCTTCTAACTAGCTAGGATTACAGGTGTGCCACCTCACTGGGCCTTTTCTGTTTTGGTGGTGTGAGGGATGGAACTTAGGGCTTCCTGCATGCTAAGCACACATTCTACCACTGAGCTACGTTCTCAGCTGCAGTGTAGAATTTTAGAAACCAGAATGTCTGTGTTTGAATGTTCTTTGGTGACTTATTAGCTGTGACCTATGGTAAGTTACTTAATGACTAAATAAACATCTTATATCTGCTTCCACGTCAAAAAACAAGGTAGAAGTAGTAGTTATCTCCCAATGTTTGTTATGAAGAAAAGTAAATATGTAGAGTGCTTATAACAGCCCCTGGCATAAAGTGATTGCTAAATAGGTACAACTTATGATCATCATAAAGCTCATCTGTGGTCTTAAGAAGTCTTTGTGCAGTCACACAATTTGACCTAGTATGCTGAGTTATTTACCTTAATGAGACCATCTCCTTGAGCAAAGCACGGGTCCTGCACAAAATCAAGCACTTGAAGTGTCAGCTGATGCCACAACCTGAAAAACATATGGCCCTTGAGACTTACAAACTAACATAAAGTCATAGCCATCTTCAACCTTGATAGTTCTATCAAACCACAAATATTAACCAGTCTGTACTGCATGGTACAAAGAATGCTAAGGCAAACGTTAATAAACCTGAACTATTTACCTGGCTCAATTCTCAATGATTAGGTCACTGTGGGCTCATTCATCCTAAGATTTAGTTCTGAAGTATGAATTGAGAACAAACATCTTTGGAGACTGCTTCAGAGGGTTATTGGGAGGTTCAACTGGAAACAAGAACTTTGGAGTCAATCAGTTCTGTGTTGAAATCTAGGCTCTCCTACTTATTAGCTGAGTATCTTGGCTTGTTTCATCATCTGTGAATGGGATGAAGGACAGATGACATATACTAACATATAAAATAATATACAAAGCCTCTAGGACAGGGATGTAGCACACTGCACACAAAGATACACAGCTAATAATTATGCAAACAAAATGCTTTGAAAAATACAAAATGCTAAGGCGAGAAATTATTTGCCTAACACAAAAAATTTTCTCTCAAAAACTGCTAACACAAGACTGCCAAACACCATCAAACCATGTTGTGAAAGCTGGGCATGGTAGTGCATGCCCATAATCCCAGCAACTCCAAAGATGGAAGCAGGAGGATTGCAAATTGAGGCAAAAGGTAGCCTGCAAAACTTTGAGACCCTGTCTCAAAAATAAGAAATGGGCAAGGGATGTGGCTCAGTGATGGAGCACTTGCAAGGCCCTGGTCCAACTCTCAGTAGTGCAAAGATTAAAAAACAAACAAACAAGTCATGAACGTCTGTGTGAAAGGTTCTATGCTAAATGTCTATCCTTTGCACGAAGGTCACCACAGGAGGTATGTTTACCTACAGGGCAGTTCTAGCTCAAAGTTAGCAATTTATAGCTGTCCTGAGATATAGGCAGTGGTTGCACTCTATGGAATCAGTTGTAGAATCAGAAAACGGCAAGTTGTTGTTAGGGGCCATCCAGTCAGATCCAACTCATAGTGACCTTATGTTCAGAAGGACCAAACACTACCCAACACTGTGCCATGCACATGATATTTTTATGTTTGAGCCCACTGTTGCAGTCACTATTTCTTCTCATTTTGGTTGTGCCACATCAGCAAATGGAGGTCCCAGGGACTTCACTCCATTCTCGTCATTAAGGTCAACTCTACTTTGAGGAGGCAACTCTTCCCTAGGTGTTTCCTGAATGCCTTCCAGCCTGCGGGGTTCATTTTCCAGCGCTATATTTCACAGTGCTCCTCTGTTATTCCATAGGGTTTTCAATGGCTAATTGCTTTGGGTTATTGTTAGGGGACATCCAGTCAGGTCTGACTCATAACCACCCTGTGTACAACAAAATGAAACACTCCCTGACACTGTGCTATGCCCAGCATGATGTCAGTGTTTCTCTGCTATTTGCAGGGTTTTCAATGGCTGATTGTTTCGGGAGTGGTCCTTCTGATTGCTTTCAGACTAGGCTGCCAGGTCCTTCTCCCACTTTTGCCGTGCCGGGAATTGAACCCTGGGCCTCATAGAGCACAGAGCAGCACTGTACTAACTGAGCTAAAGTCCAGTAACAAAAAGTGGGAGAAGGACCTGGTAGCCTACTCCGGAAACAATTAGCTATTGAAACCGCTATGAATAGCAGAGAACCACTGACACAGTGCTGGCCTTGGCACAATGTCCAGGAGTGTTTTGTTCTGTTGTACATAGGGTCGCTCTACAGATCTAAGTCCACGGCACCTAACACCACCCCACCACCAATTGTTCTGGGAGTGGGTTTCCGGGCCCTCCTCCCTAGGTCTCTAGTTTATCCGATCCAGGCCATAAGAAAGACAGTTGTTGTTGTTGTTAGGTGCCGTCGAGTCCGTATCCGACTCATAGCGACCCTCACAGGGTTTTCAATGGCTGACTGTTTTCGGGATTGCCTTGGGAGTGGATTGCCAGGCCCTTCTCCCATTTTTGCGGTGCTGGAAATTGAAGTCGGGGCCTCAGAGACTGCAGCGCAGCGCTCTACCCACTGAGCTAAATCCCAGCCCAAGACAGTTGTAGATATAGTTAAAATATGACAGGTTCAGTACAACTCAGTAGCACCTGTTTCTCAAAACGGGTGGCAACCGGCCCTGAAACTGTGCTTGCTTGAATCCAGAGCTAAAATTACAGGCGAATCCTGACCCCCTTTAGTGAGACCAGAAGGGAGTTCCGAAGCCTCCGTCACGGCTCCCCCGGCAGGAAAGCAGTGAGTCCTCGGCCCCCGGCCCCCGACCCTCGACCCTCGGCGACAGGTCTGTTCCTCAGCATTCTGGGCCACCGCAGTCCTCAATCTCAGCGTTGCTCAGACCCTTCTCCGCCCAGCCCGCTGCTCCCGGTCACACACCTCCCCCCTCAGGTCTCCCCATTCGGTCCCAGCCTGTCCGGGACCCGCCCCCGCCCCGTCGGCCCCCGGCCCGGTCCGCACGGCGCGGCGCTCACTTCTTCGTGTAGAGCTCCTCCAGGCGGTGCCACACGGCGGCCTGCCCGGGCCCCGAGCTCTGGCTCTGCTGTAAGAAGCTCGGCACGTCCTTCATGACTGCAGTCACGACGCGGGACGCGGACGACCGCGGGGATGGCGGCCGGAAGTGCTCACTCACTTCCGGCGCTCGCTGGCCCGAGGCATGCTGGGAGCGCCGCGCCGGCCCCAAGGCGCGCCGGTTGCCAAGACGACTGCGCTGTTCTCTTTGGGCTGGCGACGCTGGCGCGCCTGGTCCGGCCTGGAGGCGTTAGCGGACCGGCACCTGCGGCCCACGCCGCCTCAGCGTTGAGACCGAGGCCCTCTCCGGGGGGGGCGGGAATTGGGCCTTCGTGGTAGTGTCTCGCGAGAGCTAGGGGTGATGTAGTGCCTGCCCGTAGTATTGTTGTTGTTGTTGTTAGGTGCCGTGGAGTCGGTGTCCGACTCACAGCGACCCTCATAGGGTTTTCAATGGCTGTTTCGGGATCGCCTTGGGAGTGGATTGCCAGGTCCTTCTCCCATTTTTGCGGTGCTGGGAATCGAACTCGGGACCTTAGCGACCCTCATAGGGTTTTCGATGACTGCCTTGTCCTGAGTCTGTAGGATGACTTGCCAGGCAGACAGGGAGGAGCACGGTGCATCATGGTTTGAATGCAGTTGCTTCCTGGCCACCCACAGAAGCCTCTCCTGTGGGCGGTGGGGGCTCTGACTGCAATAATTGCCAGGCTGTCACAGACACTGGGAAGTTTTTTAATCAAGCTACAAGAGCCAGTTTTGCTTCCACCTCTTCCTGCATGACAAATCTTTCCTACCTGGATATCTTTAATGGTAGGTTCTAGAACACCATCCTGTTGTTGTTGTTAGGTGCCGTGGAGTTGGTATCTGACTCATAGCGACCCTCATAGGGTTTTCAATGGCTGACTGTTTCGGGATTGCCAGGCCCTTCTCCCATTTTTGCGGTGCTGGGAATCGAACTCAGGACCTCAGAGACTGCAGCGCAGCGCTCTACCCACTGAGCTAAATCCCAGCCCTGCCCTTAGTAAGCGCTCAGAAAGCACTGGTCGGAGGGGCGCGGGGTGGAAGGACACAGCCCCCGGGCTTGGCCTCAGAGTGCGAGGCACCCGACCCGGCGTCGACCTCCGCCCGGGCTCCCGAGGTAGGGCCGGCGGGGGCGGAGGAGAGAAGGCGGGGCCCCGGGCGGCACGTGACCCTCCCGCCGCACCTGCGCGCTGGAGCATCATGGCGCCTTGGGGCTGGCGGGCCGTGGCTGCTTCCAGGCTGTGGGGCCCGGGAGGTGAGCGGGCCGGGCCGGGGAGGCGCGGGGCCCAGCAGGTTGAGGAGCAGGCGGCCCCGGTGCGCGCGGGCTAGGAGCCGTCGTGGCAGCGAGAACCCGGCGGGTGCGCGCCTCCCAGAGGCTCCGCAGCCTGGCCGTCCGCTGCCTGTCCCCGCGACCCTGCGTCCCGGCACTCCGTCCCTCCCAGTGCAGTCTCTATGTTGGTCTGTGGAAGCACCTTGTATTGCTGTTTCATGATTGCTTCACCACACCCTTGTTGAAATAGTTTCTGATCTTTAGTTATAAATAGCAGCGTGTTGAATAACCTTGTTTGCACATCTTTTTTTTTTTTTTTTTGATAAATTCCTTGTAGGCTGCTGGATCTAGAAGTATGTGTGTATAACGTTTTAATTGTCTCCTATAAAGGTTATGCACTTAAAGCTGACACCAGCAGATAGTCACACCTGTCTGCATAGTAATTGTACTTTTTGGATTTTTTTCCCTTGTTTAAATCAAACCCAGGGCCTCTCACATGCTAAGCAAGCGAGCTACACTCCGTCCTGGAGTTCTTACCCTGGAAGTGAGCGTACATGTGGAAAAATCTTAGGGCCCAGTTTTTAGGAAACCAAATAATTCACTTAGTGTGTAGTTAACAATTTAATAAGGAGGTGTTCATCCGGAATACGTCCTTAAGATCTTTCTCTGTGCCAGCCCCTGTTCTGGGTGCTGAGGATAGAGCAGGGATCAGGAAAAACAGACAAGGTACTTCTGTCCCCCCCCCCAACTCCCTGCACTGGCAGTTGAGCCCAGGGCCTCGCGCCTGCATGCTTTGCAAGTGCTGGACCACTGAGCTGTGCCCCCAGCCCAGTTTTTATTTTACTTTTCAAGACAGTGTCTCACTAAATTACGCAGACTGCCTCTGGTCTCGAACTTGCAATCCTCCCGCCTCCGCCTCCCAAACCGCAGGGATTACAGGCGTGTGCCACCGTGCCCGGCCAGATAAGGTACTTCTACAGAGCCAGTTCTAGTATTGAAGATCATTTGCAGGATTGATTAGCTGTCATTCAACAAATTGTTGATGCCACTCCTACTAATAGGAACTGTAGGATGCCTGTGAAGAGCAGCCCCTTTACGCCAGCTTCTGCTACTTGGAATATCTTCTGCCTCTTGATTTTAGATTTGGGGGCTGTTGTGGACGTTCATTCTCTAGGTCTGTTTGTACAGTATCTCAGGCAGCACCCACACCTGCTTCAGGGGCTCTTAATTCCAGTGGCATTCACCCTATGTAGATACACTCAAGTCATACACCTTAAGTATGTTCTAGATATTTGATAAAATTCCGTTCATGTGCTTTGTAGTGATTTGCAAACCTTTTACGTATATGAGTGTGTGAGAAATATGCTTCATATACCCTGCCTTATTAGCAGAGACGCAGCAGTGATATGACTTTCCTTTTTGTCCATTTTGTATTTTTTGTAACAGTTTGTGTTCAGGTAATATTAGGGTGAGGACAGCGAGTAGATGTCCTCAACACTTGTGGTTGGGCAGTGCGTTTAATAGGTGGGAGATGGTTTTCCTTTTTTCATACTCAACTGACCAGTTCTCAGCAGAAGACCCTTTTGGAGGTTTCGTGGACTTGTGCTCGGAAGCGGGACCTTGGTGAGATGCTTTTATGCCTACCTTTGATGCAGCAGGGCCTTCTTTAGAAGGTGTGACCATCTCTGCAGTGTAGAGAGGAGGGGAGGCCTTTTGCATTGGTCTGTGTATTTCCTATACTTTATGGTGGGTGGTTTACAGTGGTAGATTCCTCCAAACAAGAGTAAGAGTTAGGCATGGTACTGTAAATCCGTGATAGAGCAGTTGCCTCTGTCCTAAGCACCTCAAAACAACAACAGCAGAATACTCTAAGTCATCTCTGGCCTCCATGCTTTTAACTTTTGCACCTGGAGGCTGAGGATATTTGAGGGACTTGATTCCCATTGTGTGCCCTCAGCTCTGCATGGCGTGCCTGTTCTTGTCATGGGACACATCTTCAGAGATGTATGGTTGGAGGGATAACCACAAAGAAGGATGAGCATGGATTGCCCACTGGTCTTTGGGCAGCACAAACGTCCCTGGATGACATGTCACTGACTTGGCATGGATAAGGCAGCTGTGTGCTGCACCTGCACACAGTGGAAGGGTGATGGGGCACCCTAACAACAACAGGGGGCCAACACTACTGCCCTTCAGTGAGAGTTAGTGACTTTTCCCTGAGACTCAGCAGGGAGGAGGCATTTGATCCTGGCTTTGACCCTGGGAAATCTGGATATTCTGAGGTGAAGAATGGGCTTTTGGGGCAGAGTGTGTTGGATGGGAAGAGGGAGACTTTGGAACACTGGGGTTTAGGGCATTCACACAAAACAGGACGGCCTTTTGTTTGGCTGAAATGAGGGGCACACAGGAAGTAACGGGGTTAGAATTCACTGGGATAGGATATGCTAGACTAAGATGTTAGGTTCCAGTGAGGAGCAGAGCACTTGGGGGCAAACCGTGGCAGCAGGCTGTAAAGTAGATTGATGTCTGGAGAGATTGTAAGGAATAAAAGAAAAAGCCAAAGAGCAAACACTGTGGTGGGATCATCCTCTTGGAAGGCAGGATCAGAATTGTCCTGAGCCATCGGTGTTTTTATTTATTTATTTATTTATTTATTTATAGTGTTGGGAGGTTGAGCCTAGGGCCTCACAGATGCTTTGCAAGCGCTCTACTACTGAACTGCACCCCCAGCCCACTTTTTCCTTGTATAGGTGCATCTAAAGATGTACTTCTGGTATCTTTATTTATGACCAGTATGGTAAATAAAAGAAATACTCTTAGTGGCCTGTGTTACGTTGCTGTCAGCTTTAGACTCATCATTTCCTGGGGAGCGTTGTCAGTTTGATTTGTTGAATCACTTCCCATCAGAGTGGAGGGGTCTCCATGCTGCAGACAGTGATGCTAAGTGGGTCATTGAGGGCTATCTAATGGAAGAATGGGCCTGGTGACTGCCTGCCTGTGGGGTGTGAGAAAGATGCCCATGGCCTGGGGCGTGATGGCCCTGGACTCAGGATGATGGAGATGTGTGTAGCTTGTTAGATGCCAGGAGGGCTGTGGAGTCGAGGCTGTAGTTGCAGGAGGCAGTTGGAGGAGGCGTTTCAGGGACATGCAAAACTGCAGGGCTCCATGTTCCTCTGGCTGCAGACCACAGTGGGGCATTGTCAGGGGCTGCTCAGGCTCTGGGTCATTTGTATTGCTTTTGTTTTCTTTCTGTCGTGGTTCCAGGTGTTGACTTGTCCACCGAGTCCTGAGGCCTTACTGAAGCCGGGGCTTGTTTACTGTGTGCTGTTCTTTTCCTCAGAAGGATGCGATACTCCTTATGCTGGTTCCTGTTTTCTGGAGGTGATCTGAGAACCTTTCTAGAACAGGGCTTCAAACCCATGAACAATTGGGTTCAGGTTCAGGTGTGGGTTCAATAAGTTAAAATGTGGAGGATCTGGGTTTGGTTCGGGTTTAAAATTTTAATCCTGTATATAGGTAGATGACTATAGCTTTTTTTTCAAAATTGCTTTTCTTTTCTTCCTTTTTTTTTTTTTTTGTATAATAGCTAATGGTACCAAAATGACAATAACAACAACAACAAAAGAAATTAAAAGTTGAACCTGAACCTAATTTTTCACTAGTTTTAGGTTCAGATTCAGAAAAATTTTTAACAGTGCTTGAACTGGAACCGGTTCAGGTTTGAGTGTGGTTTGAAGCCTTGCTGTCTACACATAGGATTTAAACCCAAACCTGAACTTCACTCAAACCCTCTAAATTTTAACATACTGAACCACACCTGAACCTGAAGCCAGTTTTTCACAGGTCTGAAATCCTGTTCTAGAGCTGTGCAGGAGGAGCCCTGAAGTTGCAGTAAACCCACTGCTTTGCCTGATTGTCTAACTTAGGCTGCTCAGTCACAGGAGCTGTCCCCATTAGCTGCAGAGGCGGAAGACAGGCTTTTTGTAGCAGTCTGAACCCCTAGCTGTCAGGGTGCTAATGTTTCTTTCTGGGATGGATTCTAGAACCCAGATTTCATCCCAACATTTGTTGCGCAGTCTGAGAATTTTAATTTTCTTTAAATGTCATGATATATCTGCCACACCCCATGTACATTAGGGCTGCAACTCTGTAGAGAACATGCCCTGAGCTCCACAGAGAGGTGCTCTTGGCCCTGGCTTGAGCCTCTACGGGGAAGCCTGTTCTCAACGCTGGCCTGTGTCCATGGGCTGTGAGGTAGTGCTTTCCTGATCTACACAGTGCCCATTCACCAGAACTCTTTGCCCCAAGTGAGTCTTGATTTCTGATTTAAGACTGCTTTCTGTTTTATCCAGTAATCATCCACGGTGGTAAGAGTGGTTATTTTGGGGGGACTGGAGAGAAAGTGCTTGACCGTCCTTGGTAGCGGGAAGGTAGAACTGTGCTCATGCTTGTTAGCATGAGATTGACTGTGTCAGCTGCCTCTCTGCCCTACTCTTGCTGTCAGCATTACAGGTGGAAGAAGGCCCGTATCTCTTTCTGTGGGTGCTTCAGGTGTCTTTGGAAGGGGAGGCAACAGTGAGAAGGAGAAGTTTTCCTTGCAGGATGTGGCTGACCTGATTCGGACCAGAGCCTGCCAGAAGGTGGTGGTCATGGCTGGGGCTGGAATCAGCACACCTAGCGGCATTCCAGACTTCAGGTACACTGCAGTCCCCCAGTTGATGCCACTTCCCCACTCTCTTCTGAAGGACTCAGAACCTCTTCCTTCTCTTTCTACAGATCCCCAGGCAGTGGCCTCTACAGCAACCTCCAGCAATATAACATCCCGTATCCTGAGGCCATTTTTGAACTCGAATTTTTCTTTCATAACCCCAAGCCCTTTTTCACTTTGGCCAAGGAGCTGTACCCTGGGAACTACAGGCCCAATGTTACTCATTATTTCCTCCGACTGCTCCATGACAAGGGGCTGCTTCTGCGGCTCTACACACAGAACATTGATGGGCTGGAGAGAGGTGAGCCCAGTCCCCCTCAGCTTTTCTTTGTCTCTTTCTCTGTAGGCCTGGGGCCTAGTCATCTCCTCCTTGTGGCCATTGCAAACCAACCTGTTATGCCTTTGCATCCTCTGGGTATTTGAGGCCTCCTTGTAGGACACATTTCCCACACAGGCTGGGCTGAGTTTGGGGCAGAACTAAAATCCACATTGTTGTGCTAATCTGGTAGGATGATCTGTTTTGTTTTGTTTTGGTATTTTTTGAGATAGGATCTCACTATGTAGCCCAGACCAGCCTAGAACTCACTGTGTCCAGGCTGGCCCCAGACTTGCATTGATCCTCCTGCTTTAGCCTCCTTTGTGCTGGAATAATAGGTGTTCGCCACCAGGCCCGGCTTCTTTTCTTTTCTTTGGTTTTTTTTTTTTTTTTTTTTTTCTTTTGCAGTATTTGGCAGTTGAGCCCAGGGCCTCACACATACTTTGCAAGCTGCACTCCCAGCCCAGTTTTTATTTTTTGTCTTAAGATAGAGTCTTGCTAAGTTATACAGGCTGCCTCTGGCCTTCAACTTGTGATCCTCCTGCCTCTGCCTCCTGAGTCTCTGGGATTAGGGTGTGAGCCACCACTCCTGGCCTTCTTTTTTTCTTAATAAATATTGAGCCCTCAAAAGTAAAGAGAAAATGACAAGAACCCTCATGCCCTCTCCCTCTGTTTCCATCACTGAAACATGGTTGGGCCTCGTTCCTCTGTCTTCCCCACCTTTTCCTTCACCTCAGGCTGTTTTCAGGCTGATCTCTCACATCATATATTAATCTAGAAATAATCTGTGAGTAGGTCAGTGGCATCTCTGGCAGATAAAGACTTTTGAAAACATAGCAGTGGTTCTGTTCTCACATAAAAGAAGCACCAACTACCCAGTGTTGTCCATGTCAGTCGGAGGTAATTTCTTGGTTATCGCCATATCACATGGTGGCTGTGATAGTGATTCCCGTGCTATGCTGGCAGGATCTGTACCTTTGGGGAGCATTTACTGGAGCCTTGCTGAGGTGCAGTAGAGCGGCACCGGGGCAGTCAGTGAGCTGCCCCTGCTCTGCCAGTCTGCAGAGATGCTGTGATCTGAAAAGAGGCCACTGGGGAAGCAGTGGCTATCCCAGAGAGCCTAGCTCTTCTTCCAGGGGAAGGCGGGAGTTGCCTGGCCATGGGCTTTGCCACTGCATTCGGGACAGATGGGGATGTGAGGAGCCACCTACAGGTGGGACCCTGTCTCTGTTCCCAGGCCTTTCAAGTGGCAGTAGTGGACTTTCTAAGAAGTCAATTTTTAGTTTTATTTTATTGGTTTTACTTTGAGATAGTCTCCCTATGTAGCCCAGCCTGGCCTCTTGAGTGGTAGAATTATAGGTATGCACCACCACACCTAGCTGAGAAGTGACGTTTTGTCTATTAGCCAAGCCGTTTTTTTGAAATGTACGACCAGGCCCAGAAGCCATGTGCTTGGGCTTGTGCAGCCATCCTGGAGACTGCAACGCTGAGCTTTGTTTGAATTTCAGTATCTGGCATCCCTGCCTCAAAGCTGGTTGAAGCTCATGGAACCTTTGCCTCAGCTACCTGCACAGTCTGTCGAAGGTCCTTCCCGGGAGAGGCCTTCTGGGTGAGTCACTCCTAAAGGGCTTGTCTGTTTTGCGGTTCTTGGGTCTGTAAAAGTGGTACTTTTATTATTTATTTATTTATTTATTTATTTGAAAAAAGTCTGTTGTTTGCCTCTGAATGGTCTTGGCACCCTTGTTGAAAATCAATTGATGGTAGATATATGGATTATTTCTGAAATCTTAATTCTATTCCATTGGTGTATATGTATCCATATGCCAGTAATACACTGTTTTGGTTACTGTAGCGAGCTTTGACATCAGGCAGTGTGTGTGCAGCACACGGTGGGACCTCCTTAGGTGCATGCTAATCTCATCAACTCATTGAACAACCAGTTTCTTTAACAAATAGTTTAGTTGGCTAAGTGCCAGGTCCTTGGGTGGGTAGTATGGGTATAAAAGCAAATTGAATGCCGGAAGAGTTTTACTAGAAGTATGTGCCACGTGCCAGAAGAGGCTCTAACTCGGCTGTGGGTGGGAAGTGATGAAAGCCTGAACTGAGCAACCTCAGTGGGCAGAGGGAGAGGGCTAGAAGAGACTTTCCAGGAGGCAGGGCTGCTTGGAGGCTGGGGAGGGAGGGTCCAGGAAGATGTTCTAGGCCCAGGTCCAAGGGCACTTAGGAAGAAGGTATGGGTGGACAGTGTAGATTTGAGCATCCTTGGAGAGCAGGCACTGGAGGATACAGATGAAGTCTGTCTTCCCTGCATGCGCTTTATGGAGCTCCAGGATAGAAAAGAATGAGAAAGGGCTTGGGAAGGTCTCTAATGGGGTCCTTGGAATGATCTGGGGACGTGGCTGGGCTGTAGCAAGGTTTGATATCTAACTGGTTTTATGCCCCTCAGCCAGTGACTTGTGTTGCTGTCCGCAGCCACGTGTGTAGGTTTCCCTGTAAAGTGTCCCTTGCAGATCAGCCTTTCTGCTTGCAGGAATGAAGATTTTTTACTCTGCAGATCAGCTCACATAACCCCACTGTCCTATTCCGGCATTCACATTCTCTTATCTTGCTCTGTTTAGTTTTAATCCTATGGAGTGTGTTGAGATTTGCTTCACTTATATGCGATATGCTTATATGCGATATGTTTTGTAAACACGTTCTGCAGTTAATGAATGTGTTCTCCATTTTGTTGTTGTTAGGTGCTGTAGAATTGAGTCGGACTCATAGCGACCCTCATAGGGTTTTCAATGGCTGATTGTTTACTGTTTTAGGATTGCCTTGGGAGTGGATTGCCGCAACCTTCTCCCGTATTTTCTCCATATGTAGTCAAAAATCAAGTTTAATTCTATTCAAATCTTTCATGTCATTACCTATTCTTTTGGCTACTTGTTTATTAAACAGAGTTGTGTCAAAATGTCTACTCTGTGAATTTATTTACTTGTATTTATATCAGTATTTACTTTATGTTAGGCAAGCACTTTACCATTGATCTACACCCCCAGCTCCCAATATTTGGTCTATGCATTTCGAAATTACTGCTTGAGGTAGATACAGATGTTCACTTGTTTCCTCCTCCTTCATCTCTAGCATCATATTTGCCTGAAAGCTTGTCCCGTGCGTTGACATCCACTTTCTCCCTGTTCGTATTTGCCTGCATGTTTTTATCATGCATCTACTTTTAGTCTTTCTTATGAAAATTTAAATGGGTCCTTAATATAGTTAGGGTTTATTTTTTGATCTAGTCAGATAACTTTTATTGACTCTTTGTGCAACAGATGAAACATTCCTTGACACTGAGCCATGCCTGGCACTATATCTGTGCTTCTCTGCTGTTCATAGGGTTTTCAGTGGTTGGTTGTTTCAGGAGTGGGCTGCCAAGTCTTTCTCTCAAGCCTACAACACCTGGTGTTCCCAGACAGTCTCCCATCCAAGTACTAACCAGGCCCGACCATGCTTAGGTGGTATGGCTGCACGCTAACTTTATATATGTAGTAGCCGTCATAATAAGGGTCTCACTATGTAGCCCAGGCTGTCCTCTAACTCATGATCTTCCTACCTCTATCACTTGAGGGCTAGAATTACAGACGTGTGCCATCATGCCTAGCGTATTTTCTGTTGTTTTTTTTGTTTTGTTTTAAGTGGTGAGCCTCGTTATAGGTATGAAGTAGTAACTCTCTGTGGTTTTCTTGTTTGTTTTTTCCTTTTTCTAATGATTAGTGATATTGAACATCTTTTCATGTGCCTATTGGCCATTTGTATATCTTTGGAGAAATGATTATTCAAGTCCTTTGCTCATTTTTCATTTACATTTTTTATTCTTTTATTTTTGTGGTAATTAGGTGTTGAACTCAGGACTTTACAAATGCTCCTCCACTGAGCTGTACATTTAAAAAATGTTTTTATCTTGAGAGTCTTCCTACATTATGCAAGCCACCTCTGGCCTCAATCATGTGATCCTCCTTCTTCTGCCTCCCAAATCACTGAGATTACAGGTGTGTGCCACCGCACCCAGTGGTATTGTTTGTTTTTGTTGTTGAGT
Organism: Pedetes capensis; assembly: GCA_007922755.1. Classification (NCBI taxonomy): domain Eukaryota; kingdom Metazoa; phylum Chordata; class Mammalia; order Rodentia; family Pedetidae; genus Pedetes; species Pedetes capensis. The sequence goes on along the minus strand of VMDO01017150.1, from coordinate 7,172 downwards.
TTCAGTTCTTCATATCTTCTGGAAAGTAGAACATTACCAGATTCCTGATCTGCTAATGTTTCTCCCACTCCAGGCCTTGCCTTTCACTCTGTTGATGTTTATAGTGTCTGTTATGCATGTGGGTTTAAATAAGTTTTGATGTAGTCCAGTGTAGGGCTGGGATTTAGCTCAGTTGGTAGAGTGCTGCTCTGCAGTCTCTGAGGTCTGGAGTTCGATTCCCAGCACCACAAAATGGGAGAAGGATGTGGCAATCCACTCCCAAGGCAATCCCGAAACAGTCAGCCATTGAAAACCCTATGAGGGTCGTTATGAGTCGGATTTGACTCACAGCACCTAACAACAACAACAGGTGTGGTTGTTCTTTGGATGCCTGTGTTTATGGCATAATAGCCGAGAGGTCCTTACCAAGTCCAGTGCCCTTCTAATGGTTTGAACATTTCAGCTCTTACGTTTAGGCCTTTGATTCATTTTAATTTTTTTTTTTTTCCAGTGCTGGGGTTAGTTGAACCCAAGAGACTTGCTAGGTAGGTGCTCTACCACTATGCTGCACTCGAGCCCCTTTTATATTTTTTATTTTTGAGACAGGTTTTTGCTAAATTGTGCAGCTGCCTCTGCCCTCATACCTGCAATCCTCCTGCTTCGGCCTCTGAGCACTACAGTACCTGGATTGAGTTAATTTTTGTATATGGTATATGTAAGGCTCGAATTTGTTAGCAGAGATAAAATTGACCTAGTCAAGAGCAGAGAAGAATTACATTTGTTTGGGGCTTGTTTGGATTGCAGTCGTAGAGACACACAATGCAACAGTTTTGAGAGTGCCATGCAGTGGTGGCTGCTTTCACAGCTTAAGCTGCATGGAGGTTGTTAGTGGCATATCTTGTCTGTCTAGCATAGCAACTCATGTGTAAAGGTTATATACTGTTGCTGGAGGAGGGGATTGTGTATGGCCTCAGGACCAAGAGGGTAATCCCACACACTGTCCCAGTGCCTGGTGAGTTCTTCCTGGAAACTGTAGTTTGGCACAGTTCATAAGGTCAGCATGTGCCAGTGGGTACAAACACAGCTCAGTTCACAGTTCAGCTGCAGGTGTGCCTGGCTCCTGGCTTCACAGGCCTCCCTGTCCCAGTGCTGCTTAGCTTCGACTTTCTTCCTTGGTAAACTTCATTCTTTCCCTTGTGGATATCCAGTTTTTCCAACACCACGTGATGATAAAACTGTCATTCTACCACTGAGTGAGTAGTCCTGGTGCCCTTTTTTTGGTTAAAAAAAAAAATCATTGACTGTATATGTTAGGGTTTATTTCTGGGCTGTCTGTTCTGTTCCATTAGTCTGTATGTCTTTATACCAGTACCACATTGCAAAGGTTTCTGTAGTTTGTGGCAAGTTTTGAAATCAGGAAGTGTGAACTTTAATATGAATTTTAGGATGGGCATGTCAGCTTCCTTTTACTGTAACAGATACCTGAGATGATCAACTTACAAAAAGAAGAGGCTTATTTGGCCCATGGTTTCGGGGGTTCTAGTCCACGATCTCCTGGCCCCGTTTCTGTGGGTCTGTGGTGAGGCGCGATGGCAGTACGAGGGGAAGCAGAACTGCTCACTCCATGGCCAGGAAACAGGGAGGAAAAACAGCAAGAGGAAGGAGCAGGGGCCCCACTCTCACCTTTCCCAGTACACTCCCAGTGACCTAGACCTCCCACTAGGCCCCCACCTCTTAAAGGTTCTGCCACCTCCCAGCAGCACCACAGGTTGGGGACCAAGCCTTCAATGCATAGCCTTTGGGGGAGACCTGTCCAAATCACAGGAATGGATAAAATGCTTTTTCTTTTTCTTTTTATTTATTTATTTATTTTTAGTTCTTTTAAACAACAGGCTTTATTTTTTAGGGGAGTTTTAGTTTCACTGCAAAATTGAGTAAAAAGTATAGTTAGTTCTTATACACACGTACAGCCTCCACACATGTACAGCCTCCCCCACTTCAACATCCCCCACTAGAGTGAAACATGTTACAGTTGATGGATCCACACTGACACATCCTTATGGCTCGCTCTTGGTGCAGTGCGTCCTGCGGGTTTGGACAAATGTGTAATGACGCATATCCACCATTATTGTGTCGTACAGAGCAGTGTCTCTGTCCTAAAACAGCTCTGGGCTTTGCCTGCTCATTCCTCCCCATTCCAGCCGCTGAGAGCCACCGATCTTACTGTCTCCATGGTTTTGCCTTTTCTACAGTGCCACGGAGTTGGAGTCATACAGTGTGTAGCCTTTCCAGAATGGCTTCTTTCCCTTGGCAATACATATTTATGTTTTCTCCATTTATTTTCATGGCCTGATAGCTCATTTCTTTTTAGCTCTGAGTACTATGTCATTGTCTAGAAGTACCATAGTTTATTCATCCATTCAGCTATTGAAGGACATCTGGGTTGCTTCCAGATTTTAGCAGGTATGAATAAAGATACTATAAGTATTCATGTACAAGTTTTGGTGTGGATATAAAGTTTCAGGTTCTTTGGGTAAATACCAAGGAGCATAACTGTTGAATCACTTAGTAATAGTATGTTTAGTTCTGTGAGAAACTATAAAACTGTTGCCAGGTGCCAGTACTGCAGAGAGAGGGGGGAGAGGAGGAGGGGAGGGGAAGAACGGGAGGGGAGGAGAGGAGAAGAGAGGAGAAAAGAAACTATCAAGTCTTCCAAGTGGCTGCACTATTCCACATTCCCACCAGCAGTGAGAGGTAGTTCTTGTTCTTCCATGTCCTCACCAGCATGTTATCAGTGTTCTGGATTTTGGTCATTCTATTAGGTTATGTGAAGCATCAAATGAAGATAGAAAGAATACACAGAGTCATTATACCAAAAAGAATTAGTGGATGATGTACCATTTCAAGAGGTTGCATATGATCAGGAACCAACGGTACTGAAGGAAGAAGTGGAAGCTGTCTTGAAGGCATTGGCACTGAAGGAAGAAGTGGAAGCTGTCTTGAAGGCATTGGCGAAACTCAAGGCTACAGGAATTGATACTATTTCAATTGAGATGTTTCAATAAACAAATGCAGTAGTGGAGGTGCTCACTTGTCTATACTAAGAGATTTGGAAAACAGCAACCTGGCCAACGGACTGGAAGAGATCCGTGTTTGTGCCTGTTCCCAAGAAAGCAGATACAACCAAATGCAGAAATTACTAAACAATGCCGTTAATATCATATGCAAGTAAAATTTTGTTAAAGATCATTCAAAAGTGGCTGCAGCAGTATATAGACAAGGAACTGCTGGAAGATCAAACTGATTCAGAAGAGGGCCTAGAACCCTGGGATATCATTGCTGACGTCAGATGCATATTGGCTGAAAGCAGAGAATACCAGAAAGATATCTATCTATGTTTTATTGACAATGAAAAGACATTTGGTTGTGTGGATCAGAACAAATTATGGGTAACATTGTGAAGAATGGGAATACCAGAGCACTTAATTGTACTCAAGGTTTAGCTCAGTTGGTAGAGTGCCGCTCTGCACTCTCTGAAGCCCTGGGTTCCATCCTCAGCAGTGAAAGAATGGGAGAAGGACGTGGCAGCCCACTCCTGAAACAATCCCTAGTCAGCCATCAAAAATCCTATGAGGGTTGCTATGAGTTGGACCAGACTCCTTGGCACCCAACAACAACAACAATGAGGAATCTGTATGTGGATCACTAGGCAATTGTTTGAACAGAACAAGGAAGTGCTGCTTGTTTAGAGTCAGGAAAGGTGTGTGTCAGGGCTGCATCCTTTCACCATACCTCTTCAATCTCTATGCTGTGCAAATAATTTGACAAGCTGGACTTTATGAAGAAGAATGTGGCATAAGGATAGGAGGAAGACTCATTAACAACTTGCAGCATGCAGATGACACAACTACTTGCTGAATGTGAAGAGGATTTGAAACACTTGCTGTGAAGATCAAAGAACACAGCCTTCAGTATGGATTGCACCTCAACATCAAGAAAAGTCCTTGCAAGTGAGTCAGTAAGCAACTTCATAATAAACAGAGAAAAGATTGAGGCTGTCCAAGGTTTTGTTTTACTTGGTTCAACCATCAACACCCATGGAAGTAGCAGTCAAGAAATCAGATGATGCATTGTGTTGGAAAAATGTTGTAAAAGATCTCTTTAAGGTGTAGAAAAATAAAGATGTCACATTGAAGACAAAGGTGTGCCTGACTCATGCAATGGTACTTTTATTCGCATCATATGCTTGTGGAAACCTAGATAGTGAATAAAGGAGACAGGAGAAGAATTCATGCTTTTGAATTATGGTGCTGGAGATGAATATTGAATATACCATGGACTGCCAGAAGTACCAACAGACGTATGCTGGGAGAAGTGCAACCAGCGTGCTCCTCAGAAGCAAGGATGGCTAGACTGTATCTTACTTATTTTGGACATGTTGTCAGGAGGGACCAATCCCTGGAGAAGAACATCACGTTTGGGAGAGGGGCATGTCGGTGAAAAAAAGGAAGACCCTCTATTAGACAGATTGACACAGTGGCTTCAACAATGGCTTAAACATAAAAATGATTGTGTGCATGGCACAGCTTTGGAGAGTGTATTTGTTCTGTCATGCTTTGGGTTGCTATGTGTTGGACCTGACTCAATGGCACTTAATAACAAAATAACAAATAGGTGTGTAGTGGTGTCTCATTGCTTTAATTTGCATTTCCCTGATGATCTGTGATGTTGAGCATCTTTTCATCCATTGCTTATTTGTCATTGTATGTTTTTTGTGAAAATGTTCATGTAGTTTGTCATTTTTTTTGTTTGTTTCTTGTGGTATTAGAAGTTGAACCCAGGGCCTTGTGCAACCCCAGGCTCTTTTTATTTTTTGTTTTGAGACAGGGTCTCACCAAGTTGCACAGGGTGCCTCTAGCCTCAAATTCATGATCCTTCTCCCTCAGCCTCTCCAGTTGCTGGGATTATAGGCATGCACCACATCACTCTGCTTTTGTTAATTTTTTAATTGATTGATTATTTATTTATTTATTTATTTATTTTGCTGTACTTGGGGGTTGAACCCAGGCCTCAGACATGTTAGGCAAGCATTCCACCAATGAACTGCATCTCCAATCCCTTTTTTTTTTTTTTTTTTTTTTATCTTGAGACAGGGTCTCAAGTTGCTCAGGCTACTTCTAGCCTTGAATTTGCAGTCCTCCTGCCTCAGCCTCCCCAGTCACCGGGCTTACAGTTGTGTGCCACCATGCCTGGCTTATTTTCTTATTGTTAAGTTTTAAGAGTTCCTTGTATACTTCATAGTTCTTTATCAGATATGGTCTTTTTCAAATATTTTTTTCCCACTGTGTAGCTTTCTTCTCAGTCTCTTGACAGTGCCTTTCACACAGCAGAAGCTTTTGATTTTAATACATTACAACATCAATCATTTCTTTTGTACACTTTGCTTTTAGTGTTGTATTTAAAAAGCCTGTACCTTTCTGAAGGTCATCTTGGTTTTCTCCTGTGTCATCCAGGAGTTTGACTGTTTTACTCTTTATATTTAGCTCTTTGATCCATTTTCAGTTTTTGTGAAGCATCTAATAAGTTTGTGTCTGTTGTTGTTAGGTGCCGTTGAGTTGGATCTGACTCATAGTGACCCTCATAGGGTTTTCAGTGGCCTATTGTTTCATGATTGCTTATGTGTCTAGGTTCATATTTTTGTCTGTAGATGTTCAGTTGATCCAGCGCTGTTTTCTGTGAAGACTGTCCTTTCTTCATTGAGTTGCCTCTGTTCCTTTGTCAAAGATCAGTCGATTATTTGTGTCAGTTTCGGATTCTCTGTTCTAATCCATTGACCTATTTATTTATTTATTTATTACCAGCACAACAGTTCCAATTCGTGTAACTTTATAGTAAGTCTTGATGTTGGGAAGGGTCAGTTCTTTGACTATATTTTCCTTCTTTCATGTCATGATTGCTTTCTCAAGTCTTTTGCCTTTTCGTATAAACTTCAGAATTTCTTCATTGATACATGTTTTCTGCATGTTTTTCAGACTTTTCTTTTTGTCTTCAATGTTTTGTTGTTTGACTGTGCTGTGTTTCCATGTGAATTCTCTTTTATTTGTTGTTGTTGTTAGGTGCCGTCGAGTCGAGTCCGACTCATAGCGACCCTATGTACAGCAGATCGAAACACTTGCCGATTCTGTGCCAGGCAAACAATCTTATTTATGTTTAAGCCCATTGTTGCAGACACTGTGTCAATCCGTCTGGTGGAGGGTTTTCCTCTTTTGCGTTGACCTGCCACTCTTCCAAACATGATGTCCTTCTTCAGGGATTGTTCTCTCCTGACTACATGTCCGAAATATGTAAGACGCAGTCTGGCCATTTTTGCTTCCAAGGAGCACTCTGGTTGTACTTCTTTTAGGACTGATCTGTTGGTTCTTTTGGCAGTCCATGGTATATTCAATAGACGTCTCCAGCACCACAATTCAAAAGCATCAATTCTTTTTCTGTCTCTCTTGTTCAATGTCCAGCTTTCACAATCATATGATGCGACTGAAAATACCATGGCATGAGTCAGATGCACCTTTGTCTTCAATGTGACATCTTTGCTTTTCAGTACTCTAAAGAGATCTTTTGCCACAGCTTTTCCTAGAGCAATGCGTCTTTGGATTTCTTGACTGCTGCTTCCACGGGTGTTGATTATAGAGCCAAGCAAAGTAAAATCTTGGACCACCTCAATCTTTTCTCCATTTAATGTGAAGTTGCGTGCTGACCCAGTCGTAAGGATTTTTGTTTTGTTGATGTTTAGTTGTAACCCATATTGAAGGCTATGATCTTTGATCTTCATTGGTAAATGTTTTAAATCCTCTTCATTTTCAGCAAGCAAAGTGGTGTCATCTGCGTAACGCAGGTTGTTAATGAGTCTTCCTCCAATCTTGATGCCACGTTCTTCCTCATAAAGTCCAGCTTCTCCGATTATTTGCTCAGCGTATAAATTGAAGAGATAGGGTGGAAGTATACAGCCCTGACGCACACCTTTCTCAACTTTAAACCACTCAGTGTTTCCTTGTTCTATTCGAATAACTGCCTCCTGGTTCATGTACAGATTTCTCATGAGCACAATTAGGTGTTCTGGTATTCCCATTTTCCGAAGTGTTATCCATAATTTGTTGTGATCCACACAATCAAATGCTTTTGCATAGTCAATAAAA
>VMDO01017149.1:0-45694 GCA_007922755.1 Pedetes capensis | reverse complement strand
ACACCAAGCACAATTTTTCGCATTTGCTCTTTCCTATTCCTGAAATGCTCTTTCCTCCATCAAGAATTTTCTTGGCTAGACAGCCATATTCCACTTTCTCCTGTCTGACAATCATCTTGTGTCAAGTCCTGCAATTGCATCCTATTTAAAACTACAACCTGCTCCAGTTCAAAGATCATTGTTGTTGTTGTTAGGTGCCCTCAAGTCCTTATCAGACTCACAGCGACCCTCATATTGTTTTCAATGGCTGACTGTTTCGGGATTGCCTTGGGAGTGGATTGCCAGGCCCTTCTCCCATTTTTGCAGTGCTGGGAATTGAACTCAGGACCTCAGAGACTGCATTGCAGTGCTCTACCAACTGAGCTAAATCCCAGGCCCAAAGATCATATGGGGAGAGTATTCCTAATACTTCCAAGAGCAGCAAGGAGGCTGCAGTGGCTGTAGAATAAAGAAAAAGTCTAAGTTGTTATCCATTATTTCTTGATGACGGGAATTTAGAGGTAAATTAGTGATAGGGCATATGTTTTCTTGTATTCTTAAATGTTTCTTTATGAGAATTTATTATCTTCATATTTGCAAAAGATAGAATTATAACACAGATAGAATGTAAAAAGATAGAATTATAGAACAGAAAAGTTGATAATAAAATTAGGTGATCCCAGAAATTAAGAGCCAAATACATGAATGACCTGCATACAAGTGATCTTTGCACCCTCCTTTCTCTGACCCAGAATGAAATGTTTATAGTGGTGAAACATCACTAGGTCTTCCGATGAAATCTGTGCACCTTTCTGCTTTGGGGGCTGCTTCTAGAGGTTTATGTGCATTAGCTCTATAAGCCTTTCTGGTTCTACGTAGGGCACTCTGCGTCAAAGGAGCTGAATGGGTCCCCCCCAGTGCTTACTGTGAACCATTGCTACAACTCTGCCTATCAGAAAATGTGTGTGAGTTTCAAATACTTGGATACCAGTAATTTACATTTAATTATATTCCTATAGCTTATAAAGAAAGTATCTCAATATATTGATTGAATGGACAATGAATTTAAGAAATGACTGTCTAAATGAGTCAATGCCTTCATTAAATATGAAATAATATCAAGTCATTTTTTTGAAATCTGAACCACTAAAATCACAATGTCTTGAGGTTTCCATGAATGTGAAAAATATAATCTCTAGTAACAAAGGGTTATAGTTACATTTCTATAGGGAATAACATTTGATAGAGTAAAACGGTAGTATTTGGATTCAGTATGGTTGAATTATTAGACACTTAACTAAATATTTATAATATACTTTCTCACAATTGAATCCAATTGTTAAATGTCATAATTATAAAAACTCATTACCATACCATTCATGATTTTTTGTTTTATAATTGTTTGATATACTGATATGAGGCATGAGATTTCAAGTAATGAAGGTATTATTAGGTTCTTGCAGTAGTTTATAGACTACCTACCACTATTTTAAGAAGATAACATAGCAAACTATCCAGCCTGTTTCAAAATAAAATGCAACATAATTATTATTGTGCAACAGTAGGAAAATAAAACTATTATGTGAATAAAATTTGACTGAATTATAATGGAAACATCAAAATAAGAATGAAAATATGAAAGATTGGTGTTGATCACTACAGGAAATGAGTAAATATGTAGCATTATATGGCATGAGTGTATGAAAACACAAGTTCTTATATGCATAGCAGAGCTCAGCACATGTGAAAGAAATACATTATTGCTTCTAGAGTTAGGGCCATTTAAAAAATTCTTCTCCAAATTACAAACATAAGTGAATATACTGAATATGACTTTTGCATTGGAAAATGACCAGATATATAAAAAAGAAAGAAAAACATTGTATTTGTATTTGTCAGTTGAAGGTAAAACAATTCTGATCTCTTTTTTGGAGCCTTTACATAGTTAATTTTCTCAGGGTAAAATATAAACTGGGATGACACTCTTCCTTTTGTATGAAACTGCCACTCATCATATAGATAGTTCTTGTAATACTTGAACTCTGTTCTTGAGAACCTTCAACTACACTATTCATTTTGTCAAAAGTAATCTTTATTTTTATTTTTTTAGAAAATAAGACAAATAACAACTACCATGAGAAGGAAAAGTGACCCATTTAACTTAGGTTTTGTTTTTTAGCTTAGAATTTCATTAATTTCTTTTTTTCTTCTTAAGATATTTATACAATAATGATAAGTACAGATTATACTCCACCTAAGGCATTGTATTAGAAACTGGGCAATATTCTTAATTTTTCTTCTTGATTATAAATCTCTCAAAGTGCTTAATATCTGAATTCACACATAGTCACAGTTTGAAAAACATTTCTTAAGTAGATGAATTTGCTATGGACTGAATTATGTCCCTCCAAAATTCAAATGCTGCAGTCCCAACCCCAATGTGACAGTATTTAGAGACAGAGTGTTTAGGAGATAGGTAGGATTAGGTAAGATCTTGACAGACCCTCATGATGGGATCAGACCCTTTATAGGTAAAGAAAGACACATAGAGTTTTCTGTCCACCAGGGAATGATACAGGGAGATGATGGTCATCTATAAATCAGAAACAGAGCCCCCACCAGGAATGGAGTCAGCCAGCACCTTGACCTTAGACTTCTCAGTCTGCAGAACTGAGAGATATAAATGTCCCTTGTTTAGCTGCCAAGTGTGTGGTGTGTTGTTACAGTATCCTGAGCTAAGTCTATAATGCATAAGAAAAAAATTTGTTGGAGTTTATAATGTTATAAAGAAAACAACGAAGGTAATATGATTAACGATTTTTGTAGTTGGGGTGGGATTGTTATTTTATAAAGCCAAATCAGGGAAGGACTTCTATAATCTGACCAAAGGCATGAAGTATACATGAACTATGCATTTATAGGGAAATATCATTATAAACTGAAAGAGAGGAGTGCCTAAAGACCACAGGGCATGAATGCATTTGTGAATTCCAGGACAGAAAGCGAGGATGACCCGTGGTAGGAGATGAAGTGAGAGACAGTCAAGGATTAGTCATGTCAGACCTTGTGCATCTGGAAAAGACTTATAATTTTACTCTGAAAGAGAGGGAAGTCATTGGACCATTTTAAGAAATAGTAACAAGATCTCACCTGTGTTTTAAAAGGATCACTTTGTGTGTGTGTGTGTGTGTGTGTGTGTGTGTGTGTGTGTGTGTGCTGTGCATCAACTCTAGAGAAAGAAAAGAACAATTATAGAGATCAGTTAGGCAGCTATTGAAAGAATTCAGTCAAGATTCCATGATGGGCTAGATCAGAATATCAGCAGTGCAAGTGATGGAATGGATTTGAAGAGCTAGCAGGATGCTATACTTAGGCTCAAAACCTGAATTGGCTCTTCAGCATACCATGGTCTGCAAAGCTTTACAAGATTGATACTCTGAGTACTTCTCCCACCTAATTTCTGTCATTTTGCTTGTGAATGTCTCTTTGTGAATCAAGTCCATTCAGACCACTCATGGTTTATCTGCAGGATGAGTCTGTTAGGTGGATGAGTCTGTTTGTGGATGTCAGATATGGACTGTCACTCAAGTGTTTTTGGATACAGCAAGAAGTTTTCAAAAAGTTTCAGATTTTCTCAAAAATCTTTCCTTGTAACAAGGGAAAATACACTTAAGTATAGCTACATAAGTTTATTCTTCCCCTACCCTGATTTTGTTCTTTTCATAACAATTATTAATATCTGTCATTGCATTACTTATTCATTTATTCATTATCTGTCTCTCTTTTTAAAATAAACAGAAATATTGTATTTTGGAATGGCTATAGAAAAACTTATACCAGCTTGATTTGAAAATGGTTATTACTCTATAGATGCCGATTATGATATGCATTGCTGAAAAAATCCTCTAAAATTTCAGTAATACTAATTAAATTCTACATTCACGTACAATTTGTGTTCCATACCTTATTCATTATGCTACTTTCTGCTGATTAGATAATTACATTTTAATCATAAAATGTAGGGAAAAATTACTAAGCCTACATGTTGTATTTTCCCTTACACTTATGATTCCATCATATTAAAAATGTAAATGAAACTTCTATTAAAAAAAAACAAGGGTATGTAATTATGAGATTGTTTCACTACTTTAGTGCTCTAATAGTGTAAATGTCTTCTAAGTACTGATCATGTTCCTGTATTACTAAATTGGTTAAAGCATTTACTAAAGGCCTAATATGCACAAGGCCATTTGGATAAATTAGACATTATTCTTACCATCAAAAAGTATATAGGGAGAAAGATCACATACTGCTATCAATTTGGGCAAAATTAACATCTTAGTAATATTGAGTCTTCCAGTTCACAAACACAATTTGTTTCCATTCATTTGGTCTTTTAAAATTTCTTTTATGAATGTTTCATAACTTTTAGTAGATGAATCTTACACATTTTATTAGACTCATACCTAAGTATTTCATGATTTTGGTCCTATTTTAAATGGTACCATTCTTCAGTTTTACTTCAGATTCTGACTTTTATTGCTCATGTCTACAAATATAATTAAGTTCTTATATTGCCATTTTATCCTGTGGCCTTGCCTAATCACTTATTAATTATGTTGGTTTTTCAGAGAGTCTCTGAAATTTTCTAGGTAAGCAATTACATGAACCTGATGATGAACCAGGCATGGTGGCCCATGTCTCTAATCCCAGCATACAAGAGGGAGATGCAGTAGGATCACAAGCTCAGGGCCAGCCTGGGCTACATAGTGACATTCTATAAATAAACAAATAAATAACTAAATAATCACGGATGACAGTTTTATTTCTTCCCTTCTCATGTGAATTAACTTGCTTTATTCTTCCTGTACATTACACTATAAAGCTCTTCACCATGGTGTTGGGTAGAAATGTGAACAAATACATCCTTATCTTGTTCCGGAACATAGGAAAGGAGTCTTTTATGATTAAATATTATAAAGAGGTTTAGCTCAGTTGGCAGAGTGTATATCTGTACTATGTGAGGCCCTCAGTTCAATTCCTTGCACCACAAAAATAGGAGAAAGACATGGTAATCCACTCCTGAAGCAGGACCCAACTCAACTCGATGGCGCCTAACAATAACATTATGTTATCTGTCCTTGTTTTGTAGAAATGTTTTATCTGGTTGAGAACTTTCTCTTTTATTCTTAGTTGGCTTGACATTCTTCTTATTAAAAACAGGCATTGAATTGTGTTAGAAATTTCATTCTGTTTGGGTGACAATTTTTATTTTTATCATAAATGTATGTAGAACTCTGGATAATGTTATTTCACTGGATTGGGGTATGGTTGTTGAATCAGACTTGGATTTCCATGAGAACCCCTACTTTGTCTTAATGTATTCATCTTTTTGTATGTTACTAGATTCCATGTGTTAATATTTTGTTGATAATAAACGCAAACACACACATGTTGTCCTTCCTTCCTTCTTTCCTTCCTTCCTTCTTTCCTTCCTTCCTTCTTTTCTTTCTTTCCTTTCTTTCTTTCTTTCTTTCTTTCTTTCTTTCTTTCTTTCTTTCTTTCTCTCTCTCTCTCCCTCTCTCTCTCTTTCTTTCTTTTTCTTTCTTTGAGATAGCATCTATGTAGTCCAAGCTGATTTCAAGTGTATAATCTTCCTGCCTCAGTTTCCCAAGTGCTGATATTATAGGTATAGAACTATACACATATCAGATTATAGATGTTCTTAAAATTATTTTTCTGAAATTTTGTTTTCTATCCTTTTCTGGATTTTTGGTATCAAAACAATGTATGCTGATCTCAGGAAATCAGCAGGAAATATTCAATTCTCTTCCATTTTCTGTAAGAGATTGTGTTGAATAGGAATTATGTCTTCTATAAGTGTTTAGTATAAACCACCAGTGAAGCCATATGGGCTTGAAATTTCCTTTGTTGGGAGGTTTTTACCTATTAATTTGATTCCACAAGTATGTATTTGATGATTCAGACTAAGCACTTTTTCTGGAGTAAGCTTTGATTGTGACTTTTAAAAATTTCTACCCAACTAAATGAAGTTGTTGAATTTATAAGATGAAAGTTGTTCTTAATACTTATTCATTTTTATTGATTGTGAGATCTATAAGGACATTTTGTGTATATTCTTGATAGTAGCAATTTTAATCAATCTTTTGTACTCTCTTTCTTTCTCTCTCTTCCTCCCTCATTATCTCTTTCTTTGTGTCTTTCTCTGTCTCTGCTTAGTCAAGATGATTGAGTTTATCAATTTTATAGATTTTCTAAAGCACTAACTTTTAATGGCAAAGGAGTTAAGCCCCAGAGACCTCCATTTGCTGATGTGGCATGACTCAAAAATGAGGAAGAACAATAGTAAACATCCATTAGTAATTGAAACATGGAATGTATGAAGTATGAATCTAGGAAAATTAGAAATCTTCAAAAAGGAAATGGAGTGCATAAACATTGACATTCTAGGAATCAGTGAGCTAAAATGGACTGGCATGGGCCATTTCAAATCAGAAAATCATATGCTCTGCTATACCAGGAATGATAGATTAAAGAGAAACAGGGTTGCATTCATTATCAAAAACGCTATCTCAAGATCTGCCCTGAAGTACAATGCTGTCAGTGATAGAATAATATCCATACGCATACAAGGAAAGCCAGTTAAAATGACCATTATTCAAATTTATGTACCTACCACTAAGGCTACAAATGAAGATGGAATAATTTTGACCAGCTTCTGAAATCTGATGTAGATTGAATATGCAACATGATGTACAGAGAATTACTTCTGACTGGAATGCAAAAGGTGGAAACAAAGAAGAAGGCTCAGTAGTCAGAAAATATTACCCTGGTGACAGAAACGATGCTGGAGATTGCATGATAGAATTTTGTCAGACCAGTGGCCTTTTCACTGCACATACTTTTTGTTTTTTACCAAAATAAACAGCAACTATACACATGGAATTCACCAGATAGAACATACAGGAACCAAACTGACTACCTTTGTGGAAAGAGATGATGGAAAAGCTCAATATCAAAAGTCAAAATAAGAACAGGTGATAATCAGACCATCACTTACTCATATGCAAGTTCAAACTAAAACTGAAGAAAATTACAAGTGTACTGAGCTAAGGTATGACCTTAGGTATATTACACAACCTCAAGAACAGATTGGATACATTAGACCCTAATGATAGAAGACCAAATAAGTTGTGGCATGACATCAAAGATATCATTCATGATGAAAGCAAAAAGTTATTAAAAATACAAGAAAAAAGAAAATACTACGTTACATGTCCGAAGAGACTCTGGAACTTGCCCTTGAATGACTAGCAGCTGAAGTAAGAGGAAGACATGATGTATGTAAAGAACTAAACAGTAGATTTCAAAGGGCAGCTGGAGAAGACAAAATTAAAGATTATAATGACCTGTGTAGACACCTGGAGATTAAAAAAAAAAGAGAAAAACATGCTCTGTTTTTCTCAATCTTAAATAATTGAAGAAAAAAATCAAGCTTTGCATGGCAATAGTGAAGAATTCTACAGGGAAAATATTAAACTATGCAGAAAACTTCAAAAGAAGAGGGAAGGAATACAGCAAATCATTATACCAAAAAAGATTGGTGGATGACCAACCATTTCAAGAGGCTGAATATGATCAACAACCAATGGTACTGAAGGACAAAGTGGAAGCTGTCTTGAAAGCATCATGAAATGCAAGACTCCAGGAACTGTTGGAATACCAATTAAGATGTTTCAATAAACAGATGCAGCACCAGAGGTGCTAACTCATTCATGACAAGAGATGTGGAAAACAGCTACCTGGCCAACTGACTGGAAGAGATCCATATACATGCCTATTCCCATGAAAGGGGATCCAACCAAATGTGGGGTTTATTGAATGATATCATTAATATCACACAGAAGTAAAATTTTGTAAAGATCATTCAAAAGTGACTGCAGAAGTATATAGATATAGAACTGCCAAAAAATCAAGCTGGATTCAGAAGGGGGCACTGAACCAGGGACATCATTACTGATAACAAATGGATATTAGCAGAAAGCAGAGAATACCAGTAAGATGTCTATCTAGGTTTTGTTGACTATGCAAAGACATTTGACTGTATGGATCACCAATCATGGATAACATTGTGAAGAATGGGAATATCAGAGCACTCAAATGTATTCGTGAGGAATCTGTACATGGACCAGGAGGCAGTCATTTGAACAGAACAAGGAAACATTGCCTGGTTTAAAGTCAATAAAGGTGTAAGTCAGTGCTGTATCCATTCACTGTACCTCTTCAATCTCTATGCTGAGCAAATAATCTGAGAAGCTGGACATTCTGAAGAAGAACCTGGCATCATGATTGGAGGAAGACGCAGTAATAACTTGCATCACACAGATGACACAACTCTGCTTGCTGAAAGTGAAGATTTGAAACATTTATTGAAGATCAGAGAAAACACAGCCTTCAGTACAGATTGTGCCTCAACATCATCAAAACAAAAATCCTTGCAACTGGGTCAGTACACAGCTTCATGATAAACAGAGAAAAGATTGAGGTTGTCCAAGATTTTGTTTTACTTGGTTCTACACTCATGGAAACAACAGTCAAGAAGTCAAAGGATGCACTGCTTTTCAAGAAGTTGTTAGACAAGTTCTCTTTAAAGTGTTGAAAAGTAAAGATGTCACATTGAAGACTAAGGTGTTTCTGACTTATGCCATGGTATTATCAGTCACATCATACAGTTGTGAAAGATGAACATTCAATAAGGGAGACAGGAGAACAATTGATGCTTTTGAATTACAGTGCTGGAGGTGAATATTGAATATACCATACACTGTAAGAAGAAGTAACTGATCTATCCTAGAAGAAGTGCAACCAGAGTGCTCCTTGGAAGTAAGGATGACTAGACTGCATCTTACTTATTTTGGACATGTTGTCAGGAAGGATCAATCCCGGGAGAAGGACATGATATCTAGGAGAGTAGCAGGTAAATGAAAGAAAGGAAGATCCTCAACTAGATGGACTGACACAGTGGCTGCAACAATGCGACAATGCATAATGTTTTATGCATAAACATAAAAAAAGATCATGTGCCTGGCACAGAATGGGAGAGTGTTTCATTCACTTGTACCTAGGGTTGCTATGAGTTGGGCCCAACTGGAGAGCACCAAAAAACAGAAACTACACCTTTTTATTTAATTGGTATTTTATCTAATTGATTTTCTGTTTTAGATTTCATTTATATCTGATCATATCTTAGTTGTTTTTTCTACTTACTTATGTTTGTATTATCATTTCTTTCTGAAAATCTTTGATCAAAAATTTATAATATTCATTCTTTTATAGTTCATATTTCGAATTTTTTTTTTTTTTTTGGTTCTTGGAGTTTGATCCCAGGGTCTCACACATACTTTTCAAGTGCTCTACCACTGGATTGCACCCCTAGCCTATTCTTTTATTTTTATTTCATTTTTGAGTCAAGTCCTTGCTAAATTATGCAAGTTTCCTCTTGCTTCATCCTCCCTCCACCTCCTGAGTTGCTGCATATTTTGATTTTATTTAAATTAACTATAAAATTTTATATTTTACATAAGAGTAATATGCAATGTTATGTTCTACATTACAAAATATGCATACATGTATATATTTACGGACTGGTGTTTAGCTCAGTTGGTAGCGTGCTGCTCTGTACTTTCTGAAGACCCGAGTTTGATCCCAGCACTGCAAAGACAGAAGAATTGTCCCAAAACAATCCTGAAACAAATCAGCCATTGAAAACCATATAAGAGGCTGGGCACGGTGGCACACACCTGTAATCCCCACGACTTGGGAGACAGAGGCAGAAGGATTGCAAGTTTGAGGCCAATTTGAGACCAGAGGCAGTCTGTGTAATTTAACAAGACCCTGTCTCAAAAAGTAAAAATAAAAAACAAAAAATTGTGCTGGGGTTACAGCTCCATGATACAGCATTTGCAAAGCATGCAAACATGAGGCCCTGGGGTCAGTGCCTAGAACTGCATAAAAAAAAAAAAAAAAGTAAAGAAAAAAAAGGAAACCCTATGAGGGTCACTATGAGTCCGACATGACTCGATGGCACCTAACAACAGCAACAACACATAGTTTTATAATTATACCAATAAATGTAAAGCTTTCCTCCTAAATACTGCTTTAACTGCCTCTCATATGACTTGTTATATTACTTTAATTTTTGTTAAATTAAAAGTATTTTCTATTTTTACTTGTGTCTTTCTTTCTGACTTATTTTTAAAGAGCTATGTTGTCTAATTTCCAAGTACTTTAGGATTTTTTTCATTATTTTTCTGTCTTTGCTGAGAATCACTTGGATATAGATGGATCTCAATGCTACCTATTAAGTCTTTCTTCTTTTCATCATACTTGGTGGTACAAATCTAATTTTAACATATTGTTATCAAATTTAAAATCTATATTATTCTGACTATATTATTATTACATGGGGCCATATGGCTAGATTCTGTTGTACCCTTTTAAGGACAGATTTTATTTGCAACTTATAGGAAGGATCTTTAAAAGGACAGGGCAAATCATTTTTTCCTTCCTCACTTTTCCTATTGTTTGGAGTATTAATGTAACAGCTGGTGCTCTATCAGCCATTGCTGATCATATGGTAGCCCTCTGAGTAAGGCAGAACAGAAAGATAGAATTTTGACTTCCTGATGATACCTTGGAGCCACCATTGAAGCTCTAGTCTTCTTTTAAATGATAAACATGTATAAATTTGTTGACACAGTGGTGTTATAGGGTGTTATTTTCTGTTTAATACATCTACCTTGCACCTTCTCATCTTTATAATTTGAGTAATTATACTGACTTATTAGGTTTATTGTTTATAAAGAATAATCAGATGTATCAAATTGTGTAGCCCAGTGCACAACATAAAGAAAATTTTAAAAATGTTAGCTATTTTCATGTTTTATAAAATAATTGCTAATGTAGTTTGTTTTTTGAGTTCACACATCACAAAGTCTATTTTTCCCTTTTTAATCTTCAAAAATCCATGCAGCCAGTAACAGTGCAATTTGTAAATAATTTGAATACATAGATGCTGTCTGACTTACACTGAGGTTACATTCTGATAAACCCATTGTAACTTGAAGATGTCATAATTTGAAAATGTAACTAATATATGTCATAACTTAGGCCAGCCTACCTTAAACACACTCAGTTCACTTACATTAGTCTACAGTCGGGGAAAATCTTCTAAAACAAAACTTATTTTATAATAAAGTATTGAATATCTCATGTATACACACAGATGGGCATTTGGTAGACATGATGGGTTGTGAAAACACAAAACACAATATCCAAAAAACACTGGCAACAAAGTGTGCTGTAAAATCTTGGTTGTTTACCCTCAGGATCATGTGGTTAACTGGAAGCTGCAACTAACTGCTGCTGCACAGCATTTTAGGAGAATATTGTATTTCATCCTGTTATCTCACAGAATGATCATAATTCAAAGTTCCTGATATGAATTCTCCCAAATGTGTATTATTTTGTACACTATCATAAAGTCAAAATATCATAAGGTGTAGTGTTATATTAAAATATATAAAATATAAAATATATACAGATCAAAATGGCTAAAGAATAAATCAAAATTCCTTTGAAATCTGTCATTGAAAGTATTGATTTTTCAAAAGAAAACATCACCTATCATTATACAATAATATGTTTCATTCAAAGGTAGTCATAGAGTTTGCCTTGATATTTACTGGTATAGTTAGTTATTCTTACAAGAAAGAGTACTCATAACAAATTGAAAATTTTTTTAATAGAATGCAGTGAGATTTTAGTAAAATTTCAATATATAATACATATTTTATTTGAAATTTTAGGTGAGAGATGATTCTTCAATTCTTCATAATATTGCTCCATTTACATTATGTTGTAACCACTGGTTTTCTATAAAACATCCCTGGAAGATCAAACCATTTAAAATTGTGTGATATATGTGCAAGAACATGAGATTTTCTTCTGGACTACTTGAAGATAATTATTGAAATTTTACATCTGTGCCAGTTGCTCTTGGGTAATGTGGATCCAGTCTTATTTGCAGCCCTGGAATTATATTGCCTGTGAGATCTTATATCCTATTTGGCCAACAGGAGTTACCTAAATGTCAAACATGAGTTGCATTTTTGTGGTTGACTAAAAGTTCCCTATGCATTGAAGGCATTGAAAGAGTAGAAAGTACCCAGAAATCTTTTTTTTTTTTTTCAAATCTATGTAATGAATAAAGTTCCCTTTTGAATTAATATGAATCTCAGTGGCTGCTGAATCTCAGAAGTTTCTCTAGCAGGCACTGAAAGAGATCCAATTTGTCTTAAAGAGTGTGCATATCTTGCTATGGAGGCTATCTTATCACAGGCCTTGCATTCATAAGGTGAAATTCTACAATCCCTCGGATCAGTATTATTCCTTATCTTTTTGAGAAATGGAGTAATTAGTTGCATAAAACCGATATATTCACTGGCTTGTAAGTGAAGGCCTCAGGCAAGCCATTCTCTCTTTTGTCCTGCACCATACTTACAGGGCAATCCCAATGTCAAATTACTCTACACTTTGAGGACATTTTATACCCTGACATTCCCAATAACTATCAAGCATGCTTTATTTTTTCTATATCTTACATTTGATCCTTAACCAATTATTCTTTACTATTTTACTAATGAGTGAATATTATATAAAGATGAATGATTTAGTCAACAAAAGATATATCTTAAAACAAAAGAAAGAAAGGTAGGAAGGAAGGAAGAGTTTTAGAAAGAAACATTGAAAAGAGTTTTACTAACTTGGAAAGCGAAAGTGAAAGTGTTAATTACTCTGCTAGAATGGCACTTTAATACCGAAATGGAAGCAGATACATATTTATCTTAAACTACCCCAGAGCAAAAGCCTATGAAAAAGACAGTTACCTTTGAAACCATATTTATCATGTAAATAGCTCAGAAAAGGATACTGCCAGTTACATCTTTAAAATACAAAAATGCATGCATTTCACTATTTTGTAAATGCCAGAGAGATGCAGCATCCGTTAGAGTTAACGGTGCGGCACTTTTGTGTTCAGTAGCATGAATCATTAATCATGAGACAGGCCATATTCTTGTACTGCTTCTGCTTTCATTACTTGGCCTAATTAAACAGTTCTCTGAACTGGAATCTCAGATTCCTCTGTTACAGATTATCATTAATTATGGTGAAAGTGCTCAGAGATGTTGGACTCAATTATATTCTACTCAACTCTGGCACCGTGTGATTCATTGCGCAGCCTGCTCTGCAGATGTACTCTTTTCTTATCTCACACTCCCACTTTTGTAAATTGGGCTCTGGCAGCCAACAAACTAAGAGTTATGTGCTGCGTTTTCATTAAAAACATGTTGGAGAAGCACAGACCAATTAAGGATTCTGTATTTTATAAGGAGTGATGAGATGAACAGTGGATTCTGGGAGAATTAGCTCAGTGAAGAAGCAATCTTAATCTCATTGTATGGCTACATTTGATGCAGATTTTTTTTTTTTTTTGACTGTGGTCTAGTTGGTTAAATCTGTGTCTTGAAACTTTTTAAAATTTAAAGTAAATCAATTTATGACTAGTTAATAAGAAAAATTCAAAATTTTGTTTAGTGCTTGTGTGAGCTACTGGAAAACATTCCCAGTGACATATGCCAAGCACATTATAGCTTAAAAGACACTAATTTTATCAATTTTGACAGTCATTTTCCATGCTACCTAATGAAATCTGTTCTATGGCACCAAGATTAGGCAGACTGAACTAATATTTTGGCATAGACAAAGCCAGAATATCAGGATTTGCAGGCTTTTAGTAGTGTTCAGGACGTGTGTTTGGGGGAAGGGAAGTGTATGATTTGACATATGGCACATGCAAATCAAGTTATCCCAAAGTACTTCTATTGCATTTAAAATTTGTTTATTTGCTTAAGGATTCTCTTTTTTCCTTCTTCAATACCTTCTTCTCTGTCATCCTCTTTCTTTCCTTCCTTCATCTCTTTCTTTCCCTCCATCATCTCTTTCTTTCCGTCTGTCAAAATATTTTCCTTTTGTTGTCATTAGTATAGAAATTGGAGTTACTTCAAAATGTACTTTAGGAATTAAAATACAGCAAACCTTATAATAAAATAAGTTTTTCCAGTTTTTCTATTGGCTATAAAGCCACTCCAAAAGGCCAAATATTAAAAATCAATGGCATCTTGGTATTTCATGAAAAAATGTTTTTATCTAATTTAAATGTGAAAAAATATTTTAAAAAGAATGAGATGAACTCTTATTTGCAGGCTGTCCATTAAGAAGTTGGATGGGTTTTGGTACCTCATGGACCATAATTTAGAGATTTCAGAGAAACTAAACTGCAGTGATAAATATGCAAACACTTTTGAGAATAATGAAAATCAGTTTTCTCTTGCTTTCTTATCAGGAATTTTAAATTATAATGGAAATTATCTGCTTGTAGGATGGCTGTTCTTAAAGTGAAATCCATTGCCATTCAATTTATTTCTGCAATATTTTAAAGAATTATCAAGGTTTTGAATCTGAAGTATTTATTTAATAAAGAGTATTAGATGAATTTATACATTGTGGCAAGTTTGTGTTACTACTGATAAAGTAATATAATTATGACATTCAATAAGAAGATTTTTTAAAAAATCTTACAGTGGTATATGATTTCACAGTTTCATTTATAGGTACAGAAGAAAGCATTAAGACTTGTGCTTACAAACTAATCATTTATTTAAATGCAGCCAATGCATTTAAATCACTGCCTCCTACCTGACAAATATGTGATTCTTACTAATACGTGAGAAAAATGTACAAATCTGATTTGTTCAAGATAAATGAGAGGTTAAAGTTTCTCTCTTCCTTTATTTGATTCCAAATTTGATTTGGTACTGAATCAAATTGACAAAGCTATGTTTGTCTCTCTTTGTTTCTCATTTGAAAAGTTAACAAAAATAGCACACAAGTAACTCTTATCACAAAGCTGTTGTCAGAGGTTTACCATGGACAGCATTGTCTTGGTTTAAGTAACTCAACTAGTCACATCTCTCATTATTATTGCTAGTTCTCTATTTTTGCAAATATCACCTTTGTTTATTTAATATCAAAAAGCATCCTCCTTCACATCTTAAATCTTTTTCTTACATTTTAGCTGAATATATTCACCCACAAGAGCAGGTCCAAAAGTAAAGGAAGAGGGCATTCTTTCTCTTCCTTCTTTATTTTCTAATTGATTCTATTTTTCCTCAATGAATTATCTTTAATTTTTATTGAGCTAAAGCATCGACTGTATGTTCACTTTTCCTGAATGCAGATCAGAAAGAGAAGAGAATGAAAACAATGTGGAAGGGAAAAAAAAGTTCTAGACGTAAGCCTTTTGGCTTAACAGTTTGTAGGTTTTCATATCCTGCAGTAGTTTCAGGTTTTAATATATATGAAAATCAGTGGTCTTGTATCTCTGCATATGTGTTGTCTATAATGTAATTTTGACAGATGGTGAGCTGGATAAATCTAGTCCCTGACTATAGAAAACCTTGGTTTGACTTGCACTCTACCAAAACTTGTTTAAAAAGGCATCCACATGTATTTATTTTTTTAAATCAAGATTCATTTTTTGGCTTGCCCTTATTCCTCACTGAGGTGCTTGCAACCTCATCTTTGACTGTCCCATATGTACATTTTACCTGAGCTGTTGTGGGTTTTTTTTTTAAACAGGATTACTCCATGCATAATGCTGATGACTATACGATTCTACATCTCCTTCTTATTAAAAATAAATATGTTACCTTGCCCCTGTTTGCACCATCTAAATTCTGACAACAATATCTTACTTAAAAAATATAAGCCTGGAAACTAGGAGCCTTTTCTTCCACTAGCAGCTCCAGACAGACTGCTCATTGAAAATGTAATACACTGCTGCCGTGTCACAGGTCAGCTGGCAAATGGCAATCTGAATTTTAAAAGGAATATGAATAAAATTCTGTTTTATTTTGAAAATGAACTTTCTGCCCTCCATCATGAATCCAATATATGTCTTAATCTTCTGTGCTCTTGAAGCCTGCGGCTCCTGGCTGAGTCCTTTGACTCCTGATCCTAATAAGGAAATAGGTTGTTTTCTCATGCTCGTCTCATTTTTAGAAGGGCTGAAACAAACAGTCCCCTATTTCAAATGTAATTGACAAAGCATAAAAACATGTATGTTATATAATTTTAGGTTTACAACCAAGCTCAGCACTGGGATGTTTTATTTTTAAATTTGATTAAGATGTTATACCTTTGGAAATGTGCTGTCAAGATTTGAAATCAAAATTTCCAAGTGTGTGATACATGTTTACCTTAGAACTGCACATGTGAAGCTGATAAAGGATAGAATGGATAATGGTACACTTCAATTGGGAACATTTTCATTTAACCTAGACATTATTTATGGCCATACAGAGGACTGTACAGACAGAATTTATGTGTGTGTGTGTGTGTGTGTGTGTGTGTGTGTGTGTGTGTATTGTTACTGCTTAAAAATCACCTGGGTAGGGGCCATGTCTGTGGCTACAGTTTGCTATTTTTCCTAAATAGAAGTTAGTTAATTATACTGTGATCTTTCTCAACTTATTATTTCCCTATTCATTTAAATTCATGTCTTAGAATTAGAAAATAAAATGCTCATCTTTTGAGAAAAACAAGATTTTGATTTTTGAGTGTGCTTTTGCTTTTTCATTTAAGTGTCCTGAGACTGATATGTTGCCACAGTTATTACTTTTGTTCTTTTAAGTTAAATAATAATGGGGGCTGCTTTTTAAAAAGAGAAATAGTAGAATAGAGAACACTTAAAGTATAATTAAGTATGCTATTTTGTTACTGTATAATATTTCTGTGCCATCATTACAACCTAGATATTCATCCTAAGAAAATAAATTCTAACATTTCATTGAGGGTGTATAAATATTCGGGGTGTGTGTGTGTGAAAGAAGTGCATTCACTCTCACAAGCAATGAGTTATTTTAATAGTTGGACGTTGTTTTAAAAGTAGTCCACTATTGTTTTTCATAATATAGTTATAGTTTAAAGTTATTTTGTTATCATTTGGCCATTCTAAACTTAGAGCAATTAGCATATTTATATTGATGTGTTAGTAATATATTAAAAATGTGGAAAATATTTTTAAACTTTTATTTTTAAGAGCTATATTTGGTCTAGTCTCCACTCCCTTTCCTAATATTCCATTATTATATGGGCTCAAAGAAAACATGAAATAAAATAGATCTGATAAAATCACTCAGAATTCAATAAGTAATTACTGAATTTCCAAATATTGAATTTATAACTAAATATACAAAGATGAATAAGACATGTTCTAGAAACATTAAGATAGATCTTTTAGTTGGGGCAAATCACACAGCTAATATGATAATGGTTATCAAATGACACAAGTTAATTGATTAAGGTAGGCAAAAGGTGGACCAGAAGCAGAGGCAGCCATATATCCTGCCCAGGAAAGCATTGCAGTAAAAGCAAAGCCATAAGATGTTCTCAAAGGATGAAGTAAGACATGTTAGATGAAGGAAAGTTCACATTGTCTTCCTATAGAGAGAATATAGTTTATGCAAGCATGAAAGTTTTAAGTTTGTAAGTTAGAGAAGGAGTATGTGTCTGTTGTATAACTGAAAATACTGATTATCAAGTCCATAATTTGGATCCCTTCTTAACATCTATTTTATTGCTTTCCTATTAGATAATAACCATATTGCTCAGAAGATACTATTTCCAGGGACATGCATTGCCTAGATTAAATTAATTAAAAGAGAAAGTTATTGTTCCAGATTTAAGTTTATATAAATCATTATATCATAATATGTAGACATCTTGGTTCATGCTTGGACATGTGCATTGACTTAACATAATCATAATATTGGATAAGGATTTTATTTCATGGGTAGGAGCATAATAAACTCTACCAATTGTTATAAAAGGCCACAGAACACACCTGACAGAGGAATTATTTCTAGAATACACAAAGAGCTGAAAAAATTAAACATTAAAATAACAAATAATCCAATATATAACTGGGCAATGGAACTGCATAGATATTTCTCATGAGAGGAAATACAAATGGCCAATAAACACATGAAAAAGTGCTGAGTATCCATAGCCATTAGGGAAATGCAAATCAAAATTACATTGTAATTCCATCTCACTCAAGTAAGAATGGCTAAGATCAATAAAACAAATAACAACAAATGCTTGCAAGCATGTAAAGAAAAAGGAGCCCTCTTACACAGCTAGTGGGACGATAAATTAGTTCAGCCACTATGGAAATCAATATGGAGGTACCCAGGTACCTTAGAAAACTAAAAATAGAATAACCATACAATCCAATTACATCACTTCTAGGAATATATCCAAGGAAAATAAATAATCATACTACAGAAACACTTGCACTTCTATATTTAACACAGCACTCTTCACAATTGCATGGATATGGAATCAACTCCGATGTCCATCAACAGAGGATTGGATTGATGATTTGTGGTATACTTACACAAGGGGCTTTGGTTTAGCTCAGTTGGTAGAGTGCTGCTCTGTGCTCTCTGAGGCCCTGGGTTCAACCCCCAGCACCACTGTACCCCATTGACATGTATAAATAAAATACTAATAAAAATAAATTTTAAAAAAGAAGGCAGTAAAGAGACTATAGCACTAGAAATGAAATCTACATTCCAGACAGGAAGAAAGAGGAGAAAGCAAAAGTATATGCTTGCGAGCTTGGTCAGCTCCAAAAGACAGCCATCCCAGAAACCAAACTCAGTGAGTTGTGGTTATATCCCAGTGGCAGGAATGGTACTAAATGTCTACTTCTAGCTGCAAAGGAGCCAGGAAATATATTTTCAGCTGGCATATATTCACTTCAAGTTAAAGTGGAATTTTATTACTAAGAAGGGGAGAATGAATGTTAGATAATCTACTAACAGTTTCTAAAATATAGTCCCTAACCCCAAAGTGTTCATAATCTACTGAGATACAGAAATAAAAATATTTACTACACATTTTAAAATCTATCTTAATATATGTACCAACAAAGTATTGTCATGGGAAGGGTAATCTTTACACAATGAACAAATCTATTTGTAAGCAACTGAGATTACATTTCCTTTTATGTAAAGTCAAGACATTTTCTAGCTTCCAGGTACAACAAACTCCAATATTATAGAAAAGCAGGCTGAGCAAGAGGATGATGAGTTCGATGCTAGAGGCAACCTGCATAATTTAGTGAGATCCTGTCTCAAAATAAAAAGTAAAAAAGAGGCTGAGAGTGTAGTTCAGTGGTAAAGCACTTGCTCAGTGTGAGCCCTGAGTTCGATGCTACCAGTACTGCAAAACAAACAAGCAAACAAAACCATAAAAAGTGAACCATCATTTATGCTCCAGTTGTGTGACTTCTGGGTGTATATCTAAAGGAATAAAAGTTAGCATACAATAAAGATACCTGCATACCCATGCAGATCATGGCACATTCAAAAATACATATGTAATATGCCTAGGTGCCTGAAAACAGATGAATGGATAAAGAAAATGTGGTATATATACATGACAGAAAGAATGAAATCATGTCATTTTCAAGAAAACAGGTGAAACTGGATACTACAAAGTTAAGCTGGGATTTAGCTCAGTTGGTAGAGCGCTGCACTGCAGTCTCTCATGTCCCGAGTTCAATTCCCAGCACCGCAAAAATGGGAGAAGGGCCTGGCAATCCACTCCCAAGGCAAATCCCGAAACACTCAGCCATTGAAAACCCTATGAGGGCCACCATGAGTTGGATACCGACTCGATGGCACACAACAACAACAACAACAAGCAAAGTAAGCCAGACTCAGAAAGACAGATATGACGTTTCCCTTATATGTGGGATTTAGAAAAAAAATGATAATATGAAAGTAGAAGGGGAGCTATTAGAAAAGAAAGGGCCCAGGGGAGGAGTAGAGGGGTTGAGAGGTTAAGACAGAGTCATAGAGGAGCAAATATGATCAAAGTACATTATAAGTCTGTATGAAAATGTCTTGTTCTGTAGCCCAAGGCTAGCCTGGAACTTGCTATGTAGACCAGGCTAACATAGAGCTAAGTCTATCCTTTTGCTGCAGCCTGCCAAGTCTTACTTTTTGTCTCATATTTTTCAATAATATAGGCAGTGTTTCACTATGCAACCCAGGCTGGCCTTGAATTTATAATCCTCCTCACTTTCCCTCTTGAGTGTTGAGATCATAGGTGAGTGCGCCACCACATCTAGCATAATAACTTGTGGTGTGTGTGTGTGTGTGTGTGTGTGTGTGTGTGTGTGTGTGTGTCTGTCTGTATGTGTGTGTGTTGCTGGGAATCAAACCCAGGTCCTTGCATATCCTAAGCAAGCTCTCTACCACTGGATATATCTCCAGCCCTTGTAATAACTTTTTAAAGACTAATTAAATTTTCAAAACTATCAGGATTAGAATATCAAATTCAAGTCATAAAATTTATCTTTTTTTTTTTTAACCAGCTGCTCAAGTCACACACTCCTGGGTCTCCTTGGGAACTGCATGATCTCAAGCCAGCTATTCAAGGTGAACAAAGAATGTAAGCAGATCTTTGCACAGTATGTAGAACATTCTAGAATACTCAAAAATATGAGTGCTCAATAAAAATGCTTTTGACCTTAAGATATTTTAATTTTCATGTATCTGATCTCTTTTGATCTTTATTATAATCTTGTGTCATAAAAAAGAAGTAATGGAAACCAACAAAAGTGAATGATGTCTTTAATATGACCTCTTAAACAAATTAAC
Source organism: Pedetes capensis (assembly GCA_007922755.1). NCBI lineage: Eukaryota > Metazoa > Chordata > Mammalia > Rodentia > Pedetidae > Pedetes > Pedetes capensis. The sequence continues at coordinate 24,839 of VMDO01017149.1, read as the reverse complement.
TTTCAGTGTTAATCAACTAGTACTTCAAAAAAAAAATCCAATATTTATCACTCATAAGTCTCAGAATTCATTCACCTGGTATGTCCTAAAGATTCCTGCCATACTGGCAGCCTCACAACTGGTTTAACTGTAGCTAAAGCCAGTGCACATTCTCTGGGTTTGCTACACATCTGAACTGCCTTGATCCAGTATGTCCTGTGTGAAGCCCATCTTACTGATGCTTTTCTATCTCTCTTTTCTTGTTCCCATTTTGAATATAGCTACTGTTATCAGTAGAGGTCTCTGTAAATGATGTGGACTTAATTTTTTCTACAGCTGAAAAATTAGGTTAAGCTAAGGTGCTGCAGAACTGCATACCACAAGGGAAGGAGAGCTGAGTGGGTGGCACACCTTTATTGTTTTTCTCTTTCTTTCCTTTTACTAAGTTGGAGCCAGGAGAGAGTCAGAGGTAACTGAGAGGCAAATCTGTTTCTCTTGGTACTTTTTGTGTTTACCTCTAGATTTGCCTCAAATCATTCTTTTCCAACTTGGTAGTCAGTGATCATCTTGATACTTGTTGGTAGACAAAGCAACCACATATTTGGTGACAGAAATCACTGTTTCTAGAATGGATAATAAGCTGGACTTGGTGGCAGATGCTTTTAATTTCAGTAACTAGGGAGGCTAAGCCAGGAGGATCACAAGTTGTAACCTGTGTAACTTAGACCCTGTCTCCAAATAAAAAGTTTTAAAAGGGGCTGTGGTGCAGCCTATTGGTAGAGTACTTGAAAGGTGTGTGCAAGACACTGGGTTCAATGTTCAGAAACCAAAACCAATAAATTATGATAATTGCACAAATATTGAACATTCTAGTAGAAGATGTCTGATGTATCTATCAGTTTGCCTTATTGTGGAGGCTTGTGTGTTGCTGTGATGCTGAAAGCTATGCCACTAGTATTACAGACACCAGCAGGGTCACCCATGGTGGACAAGTTTCAGCTGAGCTTCAAGACTAAGACAGACTAACGTGACAGACTTCCTATGCAATTAGCCATTGAAAACCCTATGAATAGCAAAAAAAAAAAAAAACCAAAAAAACAAACAAACAAAAAAACTACTCTTCTATAGAGTGCCAGAAATTGAGCCCCTCAAGTTTGAAAGCACACAAAAGATGATTTCCTCCAAAAAGTAGAGTCTACCTTAATGACAGGAATGGAGTAAAGCCCCAGAGACCTCCATCTGATGATGTGTCACAACTTAAAATGTGGTGGAATAACTGTTGCTGTTAGGTGCCGTCGAGTCGTGTTCGACTCATAGCGACCCTTATAGGGTTTTCAATGGCTGATTGTTTCAGGATTGCCTTGGGAGTGGATTGCCAGGTCCTTCTCCCATTTTTGTGGTGCTGGGAATTGAACTCGGGACCTCAGAGACCGAAGAGTGGCGCTCTACCAACTGAGCTAAATCCCAGCCCGGAATAACTGTAAACATGTACTAATAATTGGAATGTGGAATGTACATAGTAGGAATCTACAAAAATTAGATATTATCAAAAGAGAAATGGAGCACATAACCTTTGACATTCTAGGCATCAGTGAGCTAAAATGGACTGAGATAGGCCATTTTGAATCAGAAAATCATATGATCTATCACATCAGGAATGACAGATTAAAGAATAATGGGGTTGTATTCATCATCAAAAAAGACATCTCAAGATCTTCCCTGAAGTACAATGCTGTCATTAATAGACTAATATCCATACACCTAGGAAGGCCACTTAATGTTATTATTATTCAAATTTATCCACCCACAACAAAAACCACAAAAGGAAGATAGGGAAGTTTTTTTGGCTTTTTCAACCTGAAATAGATTGAACATGCAATCAGGATTTACTGATAATTATTGGTGACTGGAATGCAAAAGGTTGAAACAAAGAGGAAGGCTCAGTAATTGGAAAATATGGCCTTGGTGACAGAAACAATGCTGGAGATCTCATGATAGAATTTTGTTAGACCAATAACCTTTTCGCTGGGATTTAGCTCAGATGGTAGAGTGCTGTGCTGCAGTCTCTGAGGTCCTGAGTTCAATTCCCAGCACCGCAAAAACAGGAGAAGGACCTGGTAATCCACTCCCAAGGCAATCTTGAAACAGTCAGCCATTGAAAACCCTATGAGGGTCACTATGAGTTGGATACCAACTTGATGGCACCTAACAACAACAACAACAACAGCAATAACCTTTTCATTGCAAATACAATTTTTTCACAAATATAAATGGTGACAAAACATGTGGATTTCACCAGATGGAACATAGAAGAACCATATTGACATTTGTGGAAAGAGACAATGGAAAAACTCAATGTCAAAAGTCAAAATAGACAAGGAGCTGTTTGTTGATCAGACAATCAGGTGCTCATAGGCAGATTCAAACTGAAACTGAAGAAAATGAGAACATGTATTTGAGAGCCAAAGTATGACCTTGAGTATATCACATTTGAGTTCAGAGACCACCTCAAGAACAGGTTTGATGCATTGGACACAAATGACTTAAGAACAGATGAGTTGTGGCATGATATCAAAGATACCATTCATGAGTAAAGAAAACTTTATTAAAAATAACAGGAATAAAAGAAAATATCAAATTGTATGTCAAAAGAGACTCTGAAAGTTGCCCTTGAACATTGAGCAACTAAAGTAAGAGGAGAATATGGCAAAGTTAAAGAACTAGACAGAAGATTTCAAAGGGCAGCTCAAGAAGACAAAATCAAATATTATAATGACATGTGCAAAGAGCTGGAGATAGCAAGCCGAAAAGGAATAACATGCTCTGCTTTTCTCAAGCTTAAGGAATTAAAGAAAAAATTCAAGCCTTGAGTGGCAGTAGTGAAAGAGTCTACAGGGAAAATATTAAATGATGCAGGAAACATCAAAAGAAGATGGAAGGCATATAGAGTCTTTATACAAAAAAGAATTGATGGATGACTAACAATTTCAAGAAGTTGCATATGATCAGGAACCAATGGTACTGAAGGACAAATTGAAAGCTGCCTTGAAGGAATTTGTAAAACATGAGGCTCCAGGTATTGATAGAATATGAATAGAAATGTTTCAGCAAACAGATGCAGCACTCGAGCTGCTAATTTGCTTATGTCAAGAGATTTGGCAAACAGCAACCTGGCCAACTGACTGGTAGAGATCCATATTTGTACCTATTCCCAAGAAAGGGGGTCCAACTGGATGTGCAAATTATCAAATGATATCATTAATATCCCACACAAGTAAAATTTTGCTAAAGATCATGCAAAAGTGACTACAATAGTATATTGACAGGGAAATGCCAGAAAATCAAGCAGAACTCAGAAGGCTTGGAATCAGGGATACCATTGCTGACATCAGTGGGATATTAGCTGAAAGAAGAAAATACCAGGAAAATGTCTATCTAGGTTTTACTGACTATGCAAAGGCATTTGACCTTGTGAATCACAATAAATTATGGATAACCTTGTGAAGAATGGGAATACCAGAGCACTTAATTATACTCATGAGGAATCTGTACATGGACCTGGAGGCAGTTGTTGGAAGAGCAAAAGGAAATACTGCCAGGTTTACAGTCAAGAATGGTGTGTGTCAGGGCTATATCATTTCACTTTACCTCTTCAATCTCTATGCTGATCAAATAATCCAATATGCTGGACATTATGAAAAATAATGCATCATCATGATTGGAGGAAGACTTTATAACAACTGGTGTTATGCAGATGATAAAACTCTGCTTGCTGAAAGTGAGGATTTGAAACATTTACCGATGAAGATCAAAGAACACAGCCTTCAGCATGGATTGCACCTCAACATCAATAAAACCAATATCCTTACACAGAGGTCAGTAAACAACTTCAAGATAAGTGGAGAAAAGATTGAGGTTGTCCAAGACTTTGATTTACTGGGTTCTAAGATCAACACCCATTGAAGCAGCAGTCAAGAAACCAAAAGATGCATTGGATTGGAAAAAGGTGTTGCAAAATACCTCTTTAAAGTGGTGAAAAGTAAAGATGTAACATTGAAGACCAAAGTGCACCTGACTCTTGCCATTATATTTCAGTAGCATAATATGGTTGTGAAAGCTGGACATTGTATAAGAAAGTCAGGAAAATAATTGAAGTTTTGAGTTATAGTTCTGGAGACAAATATTGAATATGCCATGGACTGCCAAAAGGTCGAACAGATCTGTCCTAGAAGAAGCACAACCATAGGGATCCTTGGAAGCAAGGATGGTTAGATTGCATCTTACATATTCTGGACATGTAGTCAGGGGGGACCAATCCCTAGAGAAGAACATCATGTTTTTCATAGTGGCAGGTCAATGAAAATCAAAGACTCTCAACTATATGGATTGACACAGTGGCTACAACAATGGGCTTAAACATAAAAAAAGAGTGCTTCTCTCTGTTGTACATAGGGTCTCTATGAGTCAGACCTGACTCTACAGCACCTAACAACAACAGCAACATGAAAATGTCTCAGTAAAACCCGTTATTTTGTGTAACATGCAATTTTTAAAAAGTGCCTGTTAGCTTGTCATGCTGTGGAGTCTTTTATGTTGCTGTGGTGCTGAAAATATGTCACTGGTATTTCAGATATCAGCAGGGCCACCCATGGTGGGAAGGTTTCAGCTGAGTTTCCAGACTAAGACAGACTAGTGAGAAGGACCTGGCAGCCCAATCGCAAAACCATTAGCCATTGAAACTCCTATGAAGAATGAGAAGCACTTTAATGTGTAGTGCTGAAAATTGAGTGCTCCAGGCTGGGAAGCATTCAAGAAACAACTGAGAAGAGTTGCCTCCTCAAAGTAGAGTCTACTTTAATGATGAGAATGGAGTAAATCCTTTTGCTGATGTGGCACAACCCAGAATGAGAAGAAACATAGCGAGTGCCACATTGTGCTCAAACATAAAACAATTTCGTGCACCACACACTGTGGGGTAGTATTTAATTCTTTTGTATGTAGCCTTACTGTGAATTGGATCCATTGAATGGCACCCAACAATAGCAAATAAAAGAGTAAAAAACTAGGTAAAGTATTACAATAGACATTTCATAAGAAAATACTTTTGAATAACCAAAAATGAAATGCAGAGTATCAAAATTAAAATTCATAAAAGTATAAGTCAAAACTATGAAAGATTAATATATAGCCCCTCTAGAGAAGTTACATTTTATTAGACAGATGCTGACACCATAAAAACGTCCTTGTCCTCCTCCTTTTTTCTTCTTTCTTTTCTTTTCTTCTCTTCTTTTCTTCAGAATTATAGGAAAGAACTCATTTCTCCTCCGTGCTAATCCTTTCAAGTTTTGCTGATGTGATTGGTATGAAATAATATATAACTTGGATTTAGTTTACATATTCTTAATTAGGGCTGGGATTTTGCTCTGTTGGTAGCGTGCTGTGCTGCAGTCTCTGAGGTCCCAGGTTCAATTCCCAGCACCGCAAAAATGGGAGAAGGACCTGGCAATCCACTCCGAAGGCAATCCTGAAACAGTCAGCCATTGAAAACCCTATGAGGGTCATTATGAGTCGGATACCGACTGGACAGCATCTAACAACAACAACAACATTCTTAATTAAGAAAGAAAGGGTAATGGGATTTAAAAAATCATGTTTGTTGCCCTTATGGCAAAATTGGGATATACATATATAAATAGATATACTCACAAAAAAAGACATACAATTAGTAAGGAAATCATTGGTGGGGAGGGAGAGGATGAGCAAGGAGGGTCATGAGAAGGTAAGGGGGAAGTTTATGTGAGCAAAGTACAATGAAATGTATGTATAGAAATGTCATAATGAGGCCCATTAAGTTGTACATTAAAAATTTCTAATAAAAAAATAAATAAATAAAATATGAAAAATAAATTTTTTTTAACTTTTTTAAAAGGCTGAATTAAATGGTTTCTTTTATGTTTTATGTCCAATTGGGTTTCATCTTATGTGTACATCCTAGTCACAACTTTGCCACATAATTTAGTTGAATGTTTAGTTTTTCTTTTTTATTTTATGTAAGTAATCTTCATAATATTAATTCTTTGATAGCTGCATGTGATATGTATTCTTTTCTGTGGTTTCTATTTTTCTCTTTTTTGTTTGTATTTTCTCATGATTATTTTTGTAAATGTATTTTGAATCTTAAGTGGCTTGTTTATCCAGAATTTACTTTTGAGAACATTTTATGATGAAAGTTATTTTTCCTTTTTTGGAGGGAGGAGTAAATGATTTTTCTAGCAATTTATTTTAATAATTCATTTTTCTCATTGATTTTTAGGTCCTCATTTGCAAATATCAAACTTCTACATATGTGTAAGTCTAGACCATTGATTTACTTGTCCATCCTTTTATCAATAGTGAATTACTAGAATTATATTAGCATTATACTTATTATTCTCAATTGTAGACCAGTCCTTTAATCTATTTCCTCTTCTTTAAATGGGCTATACCTATTCTTGGATTATCTTCATCTTTACAGTATTTGATCAGCTTGAGTTTTTTTACAAGATTATATTTTGTGATTTTCTTTGAAATTGCAACTAGATGTGGAAGAATTTGCACAATGTCTTATATCCTCGTTCATAAACATAATTTATCTCTATACTTATACTCTGTCTTCTATTTATTTTTTCACTATTATGAAAATTAACACATATTGTTCAAATTAATGAGATTCACTGTGATATTTCCATACATGTACATATTGTGCATGGATCATGTATCTCAACCCTTCTACCTTTTCCCTCCTCCATCCTCTCCCGCCTTCCCTCAGCCCTCTTCCTCATCCCTAATAATTCCTCTTCTACTTTCAGGTATGTATGTATGTATGTATGCATGTATGTATGTATGTATGTATTTAAGTTTCCACACACAAGAGAAAATACGTGACACTTGTCTTTCTCTGTCTGGTTTATTTTGCTTAGCATGATATCCTCCAGTTCCATCCACTCTCCTGAAAATGACACGATTTTATTCTTTATGGCTGAATAATATTCTATTGTGTATACACATGTGTTTTCTTTATCCATTTATCTGTTGATGGGCACCTAGGATGATTCCATATCTTACCTATTGTGAATAGTACCACAATAAGCCTAAGTATGAAGATGTCTCTGACGTATGCTGATTTCACATCCTTCAGATATATGCACAGGAGTGGGACAGTGAGCTACATGGAACTTTAAATGCTTTGGTAATGTTCTGCTTCATGAAGTCCAGTTTTCTTGAATTATTTCCTCAGCAAAGATTGAAGAGGTATGGTGAGAGGACACCACCCTGATGCACACCTTTCCTGACTTTAAACCAGTGTTTCCTTGTTCTCTTCAAACAATTGTACTATAGCACACCAAAACTTGTTTTTTCTAACTGTAATTAATCAGGCCTTTCCTATCCCTTCCTCAGCCTTTCAACTTCTAATAAAATTAACTTTTCTATATTCTACATGGGCTGGGATTTAGCTCAGTTGGTAGCGTGCTGTGCTGCAGTCTCTGAGGTCCTGAGTTCAATTCCCAGCACCGCAAAAATGGGAGAAGGACCTGGCAATCCACTCCCAAGGCAATCCTGAAACAGTCAGCCATTGAAAACCCTATGAGGGTCGCTATGAGTCAGATACCGACCCCACGGCACCTAACAACAATATTCTACATGCCTGCAGCCATATTCCTGTGGCATCAGATCCCATCAGATCTCAGAAGCTAAGCAGGCTCAGGCCTGGTTAGTACTTGGATGGGAGACCGCCTGGGAACACCAGGTGATGTAGGATTGGGAGACAGACCCCCACAACCCGCTCCCAAAACTTAATCCACTATTGAAAACCCTATGAACAGCAGAGATGCACTGACAATAGTGTTTCCCCTGTTGTATGTAGGGTCGCTATGAGTCGGATACTGACTGGATGGCACCTAACAACAACAACATTATTCTACGTTAGGGAGATCATGTGCTACTTGTTTTTATGTGCCTTTTTTATTTAACATAATGATGTCCAGTTCCATACATGTTGTTGTGAAAGATAGGATTTCATCCTTTCTAATGGCTGAAAGTTATTCCATTAAGTATACAGACCACATTTTCTTCATCTATTCATCAATTGATAGTCATTTATGTTATTTCTTTTTCTTGGCTACTGTGCTTCAATGAACATGGAGGTACAGATGTCTCTTCAAATTAATGATTTCATTTCCTTTGGGTATATATCCAGCAGAAGGATTGCTGGATCATATGATAGTTCTATTTTGAGTTCTTTGGAACTTCCATGCTGTTTTCCACATGGCTCTACTAATTTGCATTTCTACCAAGAGTATGAAAAGTTTCCCTTTCCTGCAGGTCCTAACCAGTACTTGTTAGCTTTAAATTTTTCCATAGAAGCCATCCTTACATATATAAAGACATATCTCATTGTGATTTTAATTTGAATATCCATGGTAATTAGTGAGGAACATTTTACCTGTTGGCTATTTGTATGTCTTCTTTTGAGAAATGTCTTTGTAGATCTTTTGCTCATTTTTAAGATTGGACTATTTATTTTATTGCAATTGAGTTGAGTTCTTTATATGTTTTATATGTGTATCTCATATTATATGTTATCATCCATAAGCATTTTTATTCAATGCTGTAGTTACTTCTTTAAATATATTGATTGTTTTCTCTGCAGGAACATTTTAGTTTTAGTTTGATTTGTTTGATTTTTAGTTTGATGCAATCCTACTTATCTCTTTATGACTGTGTTGTCTTTATTTTTGAGGTCATATCTGAAAAAATCTTTGATAAATCTAATGTCTAGAAGCTTTACTGCTGTATAATATTCCAGTAGTTTTATTTTATTCCAGTAGTTTTATTTTATTCTAGTAGATTGTGTTTTCTATTCTCTGATCAGTGTCATTGAAATTTTTTTTGGAAAATTTTAATATACAACTTAATGCATTTCATTCTGACATGCATTACATTGTGACATTTCCATATATGTGTTTCATTGTACATTGCACAGATAATTTCTCTCTTACCCTCTTGTGCACCTCCTCCCCGCTCTCCTACTTCCCCACCAAAGGCCTCTGTTCTATTTGCATGTCTTTTATTTTTCTATATACCCTTGCATCCCATTTATAAGTCCAAACTTTTTTCTGTAGTGATCTATCTTTTTACATTGTCAGTAGTATGCCATGAATAATCTAGCCCATTTGCATTATTTCCATCCTTTGTTATTGTTGGTATGACTATAATTATTTCCTAAACTATTAAAGTTGGGCTGTTTACTCTACAGTCACCCTCTCTCTCATTCCTTGCTCCTCCTTGTCCCTCTTCCCTCTCTTGTATTCTCCCATCATTGCTGCCTTTTGCTAGATCCCTCCATCCCTCTTTCCACTCCCTAAATTGTCCTTTCTCCTCTAAGTTAACTTTAGCTTTTTATTATGTTCCAATTTCTGTATCAGATTTTTTCCTTCCTTTAAATCTGATTCAGCTCACACATATGAGTGAGAACATGTGTCATTGGTATTTTGATAGAGATTACATTAGATCCATATATTACCTTGGGTAGCATAGACATTGTAACATTATTACTTCTTCCAGTATATGAACAGAATGTCTTTCTTTTAGTTGTGTCTTTTTTTCCATTTTTTCCATCAATATTGTATAGTTTTTAGTGTACAAATCTTTTACTTCTTTGGATACATTTTTTCTTAATTATTTTCATGCTATTTTAAGTTAAATTGATTTCTTGGTTTCTTTTTCGATAGTTTCTTTTGGGTATAGAAGTGCTCATATTTTTTGAATGAGGATTTCTGATAGTTTATCTTTACTAAATTTGTTTGTGGTTCTAATAGATTTCTGTTGAAGTGTTTAGGGTTTTCTACTTTTGAGATTATGCTATCTGAAAGCAGAGCCAATTTTCCCTTTCTGATGTAGATGGTTTCTTTTCTCTCTTGAACAATAAATTACTGTGCATAATATGGAGGAATGACAAATATTTTCTCTCAACACTTGAAAAATAATTCTTCCACTAATTTCTATCTTTTATTTCTGGATATTATGACACTTTACCTATAAGATTGTGCCATTTTTTCCATGTGATCCTATTGAATATTTCTGGTTGCACTGGAGACTACTTCTTTTCTTTTTAGAGAACTTCCTTATAATAGTTTAAACATTTTCTTAGGACTTACATGCATCACATTTCTGAGGATTCATGGCTTAATAATGCTGAGAAATTCTTAGCTATCAGCTGAGTGCAGTGGCGAATGCCTGCTATCCCAGCGGGTTGGGAGGCAGAGGCAGGAGGATCCCAAGCGCAAGACCAGAGGCAGTCTTCATAACTTGGTGAAACCCTGTCTTAAAAAGTATTTTTTTAAAAAAAGGGGGCTGGGCTTGCAGCTCAGTGGTCCAGCACTTGCAAAGCATGCAAGTGCAAGGCCCTGGGTTCAACCCCCAGTACCAAAACAAAACAAAACAAAACTGTCTTAGCTTTCATCAAATGTTATTAATTCCTCTGCTCTTTCCATTCTTTTTGGAATCCTGCATAGTTATGCAGAAGCTATTAATTTTGACTACTCTTTCACATTACTTCTCTTTTTGTATTTCATATCCTATCTCTTTTATTCTCTCTGCTATGTTTGAAATAATTTTTAAATTCTATTTTTCATTTTACTAATTCTCTGTTCATCTGTGCCTAATCAAATGGCTACATTTTCACTGTTTGCATTTTTTCCATAAAGTACCACTTTCTTCTTATTCCTTCAATTTGTGGTTAATAGTGTCCATTCTGTTTTTCAGGTTCTTGTCACATCTTTAATAAGTTTAATCATTTTAGACATATAAACTTATTTTCTGATATCTAATCCTGTTAAGTTGTTTGGCCTCCTAGAATTTATGTATTTACCTATTTACCTCTCTACCATTGTGGACGAGTTGTGAATGGTTTTTACCTTTGAATCCATCATGGATTTATACTTTTCCAAATAAAATAAGGGCTGGGATTTAGCTCAGTGGGTAGAGCGCTGCGCTGCAGTCTCTGAGGTCCTGAGTTCAATTCCCAGCACTGCAAAAATTGGAGAAGGGCCTGGCAATCCACTCCCAAGGCAATCTTGAAGCACTCAGCCATTGAAAACCCTATAAGGGTCGCTATGAGTTGGATACCGACTTGATGGCACCTAATAACAACAAATAAAATAAGATGCATAGCTAAGAAAACTAAAACAAACAGAAATAAAAAGCATTAGTTTTATTAAATTAGATCAAATCATGTGAATTCCTCTGTCAAATTGCCATAATTCTTCTAATATGGTCAATTTCTGTGCTTATCTTGTTACTGATGAGTAGTAAACAGTTCATGAAGAAACTCAAGTCCACATTTCATACTTTAGCTCTAATGTACAGTCATTTATTTTTGCCTTTGTCTTTATATAGCAGTTTCCACCTTAGTGGGTGAAAATCTTACTTTTAGTTACTCATTGAAAATTTCTCAGATTACATGTATTTGATCCTCAAATCTTCTTGAAGTACAACCCAATGTTGCCAGAGATATTATATCATAATAGTGAAGCATAAACTTGTCATATTGAGGGATGACTATTTTTCTTTCCCATTCTTTTACATAGGACATCTCCTTTAGAGATTTATTCTTTTTTTTTTTTTGTGACTGTCAAGAGGTAACAGTGAGCTTCATGGGTCACACACTCACAAGTTATTTCTAAGACAGACCACAATTTCCTCTCCCACTTACCTGAAATCTCCTCTGTTCATAAAACAGAATCAGATGGAAAGTTTATTTCTTTAATTTTGATCTATGTCTTCATTTCTCATCTCTGTATGTAAAACATGTTAGATGTATTTTATCCTCCAGTTTTAATTCTTCATCCAGTCAGTTTTTCCTATTATTCAATGCAAAATAACCCTAATACCTGGTAGATTTCTAGGAATACTTATGCCTGATCTTGGATTTAAAGATCTTTCTTGGCTTGTTTGTGATTTTTCTCTATAATCTTTAAATTTTCATTAATGTTCTTCTCTACACAAAAAAACTAGATGGTCTCTTTTTGCAAACAATTATTTCATAAATCATACTAATCTTTAATTTTTGAAAATCACTATATGTAAATATTAAGACAAACAATCTACATAAAAAAACTATTGTATCCTCATATTTTTGGTCAAGGCAAGTCATGTCCTGTGGCCATCTCAAAGCCAATGGAGTGGGAAATTAATAGAAAAAGAGGAAAAAAATACCTGGGAGAAAAAACATAAAATCTATACTCTGAAATCAATAAACTTAAGTGGCAAAGTAGAAACTTCTAATATTCTATTAATATATAATTAATTAAATGATTAATTAATGCAGATAGTGTTATTAGAAACCAAAACCAACATCTAGCTTAACAGTTTAATACTAAACACATTTTCTTTTTTAAAATTTTTTCCTATTAATAAATGCTGGTGGGGAATAGAGTAATAAGTCTTTTGCCATATCTATTATGCAACTGTTAAATCACTATTGCTTTCACATTCATTGACTTACATATTTTACAGAATCATATAAACTAAAGAAAAAAGTAGGAATTTTAGTTAATATGTAATAAAATCATCTGCAATTATGAGTTATATTCTCATTGATTTTTTTCCTTTCCCACTATTCCCCATGTTTTCATATAGTTGCATCATATATTTTGAAATGTTTCCTCTCCTCCTTTACCCCTCTACATTATTTTCCCTCCCCTCTGCAATCTCTACTCCTCTGCTCTAATCCCCTATCCCTTCTTTTTACTTTACTTTTGTTTATCCTTCTCAGATAAGTTTGATTGTTCATTTTTATATATCCATGCATGTATAGGTTTTTTCTTCCTTGAAGTTATATTTAGCTACCACATATGAGTGAAAACATATTATATTTCTCTTTTGGGAACTGGGTTCTTTCACTTAAGATGATGTTCTTCAGTTCCAACTACTTTGGTGCAAATGACATAATTTTATTCTTCTTTATTGCTGAGTGATATACCATTGTTTATTTTTTAGTCCACTCATTTGTTGATGGACATCTTGGTTGATCTCATACCCTTGTGATTGTGAAGAGTACTGCATTAAATATGGAAGTGTAGCTGTCTCTGTGGTGTGATGACTTATCTTCCTTTGGATATACTCCTAGGAGGGGTATAGTTGGGCTTATGGTAGTTCAATTCTTAGATTTCTAAAGTAACTTCATATTGATTTCCAAAGTGGTTGAACTAATTTATAGTCTCACCAGCAATGTAAAAGAGCTCCTCTTTCTCCACATCCTTGCCAGCTTTTGTCATTGTTTGTTTTGTTAATGTTGGCCCTTCAGCTGGAGTGTGATGGAATCCCAGTGTTGTTTTGATTTACATTTCCCTAAAAGCTATGGATATTGAGCATTTTTTCATGTGTTTATTGGCCATTTGTACTTCTTCATTTGAGAACTGTTTAGTTCCACTGCCCACTTATTTATTAGGTTATTTTTTGTTTTTGTGCTTGATTTCTTAAGTTCTTTGTACATTCTAGAAATTAGATTACTGTGAGATGTATAAGATGCAAAGATTTTCTCCCATTCTGTGGCCTCTTTACTCTGTTGATTGTTTTCTTTACTCTACAGAAGCTTTCTAGTTTCATGTAATTTCATTTGTTGATTCTAAGTGCAATTTCCTGGGTAACTGAAGTCTTGGTAAGGAAATATTTACCATTGTGTAAGTGTTGGAGTGTATTCCTTATCTTTACTTCTAGTAGTATTTAAGGTTTTGGTTTTATGTGGAGATCTTTTATACATTTCAAGTTGACTTTCATACCGATTGAGGGATTTAAGTTTATTTCCTGTTTTCTACAAATGGCTATCCAATTTTCCTAGCACCACTTGTTGAAGAGGCTATCTTTTGTCCATTGAACATCCTTAGCCCCTTTGTCAAAAATCAAGTGGCCATAGTTGCGTGAGTTTATCTCTGGGCCTTTAATTCTGTTCCATTGATCTCCCATAATATTTTTTTTTTTTGCCAGCACCAAATTGTTTTTGCAATTATAGCCCTGTAGTAAAATTTGACGTCAGGTATTGAGATATCTCCTGCACATTTTTTGCTGGTTAGGATTGTTTTGACTATGCACTCTCTTTTGTGTTTTCTATGAATTTTAAGACTTTTTTGTCTCTTTCTGCAAAGTCTGTCATTGGAATTTTGATGAAGATTCCATTAAATGTGTAAATTGCTTTAGGTAATATACCTTTTTCACAACTTTAATTTTCCTGATCCATTTTCATTTAAGTGATAAAAATGAAACACATGTTTCCCTTACTAGTATAAATGAATATTCTGCAATCTTTAGCCAGTACAATTAGAGAAGGAAATAAGTTGTACACAAATTGAAAGGAGAATGAAATCTAACATTTTTACTTATAGAATAAATATATAAGTTAGAAAACTCAGTGGAAAGAACTGAAATAAACATGAAATAATTTAGTAAAATGGAAAATTAGCTAATTAATATAAAAAGTAGCTTTCTTATATACAAACAATGGCAGGTGAAAATATGGTAAAAGAATGATTCTATCACCATGTATACAAACATCACTAAAATCATAATAAATAATACTCCTAATTAGAAATGTACTAAATCCTTAGGAAAAAGATGACAAGTCTAAGATCTATTTCTAGACACAAACATGCAAGTGAAAGATAGTAGTGATCTTAAATGAAAAACAAGAATGATCATGTTTTTGTTAAGAAGTTATATTATAATAATTCCCCCTAAATTAAATTTTTAAAATCTATTCAATAAAAAATTCCAAAGCCAGGTGCGGTGGTGCATGCCTATAATCCCAGCAGCTCAGGAGGCGGAGGCAGGAGCCTCGCAAGTTGGAAACCAGAGGCAGTCTGTGTAACTTAGCGAGACCCGGTCTCATAAAGTAAAAAAATGGGCTGGGGATGCAGCTCAGTGGTCCAGCACTTGCAGAGCATTCAAGCGCAAGGCCCTGGGTTCAACCCCCAGTAATGCAAAAAAAAAAAAAAAAAAAAAAAAATCCATCACTCTTTTTACTTGGTGGGAGCATTTCACAAAATGACACAGGGTTTTATCTAGGGGAATAAATATGTGACAATATCCAAGAAATTTCAGACGATTAGTAATGAGACCTTTACTAAATATTAAAATGGCCACTAATGAGGGATTATTTATATAAATTATAGTTCTTTTACATGACAATTAATAAAAGTCATTAAAAATAAAATAGATATGTGTTTCATATGTAGAATTCTAGGGTTTTTAAAATACATAAGCATATATGAGTACAAATTTAAAAACACACATCAGATGTTTCAGAACGAATATAAGAAATTATTAAGCAGCCACATATTCAGAAGCACTATTGGTTTTCTAGTAGGAGAAACAAATGTACTTTTCATTTATTGCCTTTTTACTACATGTATGTATTACCATAGTTTTTATTCTTAATTTAGCTCTTAAAAAGGTTCCCAATGCTGATGGATTTATGATGTACCCAGGAATTGAAATGAAATTTATATTCATAATATCCTCTCTTAAACTTATTGTTGAATGAAGTTTAAATATTCTATAAATTATTTTAATCATTTATTTATTTTCTTAATGTTTGTACTTCACTAGAAATTTTAAGGTATACATCTGTCCCTAAAGATATATTTAGTACAGATTTCTCTAACTGTAATTGTAATAATATAATATTTTTCAAAAGCTGAAATAGTTGAGACTCCTGCTAATTTCAGTGAATCCTTACTCTTCATTTGCCACAGGGAAGTTGCTCAAAAACATCTGAAATATACTTATTTAACAAAGAGCTCAGTTAGCAATACCATAAGACTGTAAAACTTTGGGAGAAGAGCATCTTGATAGAATATAAAATAAAACTCATTTTTGCTCAAGTGGCCAGATAATTATACCTCTTCATAAAACAATAATATACCTTTCTTTGTTGTTGGTATTTCAAAATTCCAAACCAAAAGTGTCAGAGCTATTGTGTTTTTCTAATACAAATATTGCAGTATGTGAAAAAGGTCAATTCCTGAAATAACTCCTCAAAAGAAATGTTGGTGAAATCTAAATTCAGGAGAAATGTACCACCTTACCTTAGTTGCAGCAAGATCCCTAAAACAACTTTGCTCAAGAATCTGGCCCTAAGAAAACATATCTGATGTTGAAACAAGGTCTCTTTGCTAGTTATTTCATTGCATGTCCATCTGCTATGTTGAAATTGTGCCAGCTCACAAACTGGTCTGCTATTTTCAGTAATGCATGTGCCAAAGCAGCACATGGTTTAGACTGGCAGATTACATAAGGCTGTGAGTATCCACTATAATAAAAATTTAGTCTTTTGCCTAGTGCGTTTGATCCTCAAATTGCTCACTGCATGTTCATCAACTCAAAAAATTCCCTTGAAAAAGGTAACATACCATTAGTTTACTTTGTCCTTAAAGAATCTTGACAGGACTCAAAATAAGTTAACCAGAGCCACAAGTGAATACTCAATGGTGATGTCTTGGTTTGTTTACCTGGATCTACATTTTCTCATCTGAGTGTTAATGCTTCTGTCAGGGAAAAAAGAATGATTTAATTCAAAATGATAGATAGATCAAAATGATAGATCGCATTCAGCCTATTGATATACATATGGACAAAGGTTAGTTAGTAAGGAGAATGATACACTTAAAATAAGGCAAACATACAAATTACTATTATAAACTCTAATGTGTTATGGGTCTGAAAGCCTTTACTTTTAAACCCCTAATTAAATAATATTATATTTTCCCCTTGCAAGACTACTTTGGTGATTTCTTCAGCCTTATCAGACAGGAATCTTTGCAAAATAAGATCTACTTAAATAAGCTTTAGGCATATTGCCTATTTCAACAGACATTGTTAAAAAACTTTGAGAAATCAGGTAATGTTTAAATTTTTTTATCTTGTACAATTTTTGAAAATTATGCAAAAAATTGTATAAGAAAATTAAATAATTACTAACATGCACAGTCTGCAGCCAAAGCACCCTAGCATCCAATCCCTCCTGATCTCAGAGGATAAGCAGAGTCAGCCTGGTTAGTCTTTGGATGGGAGACCTCCTGGGAATACCAGCTGCTTCCAGCTAGGGAGAAGGACTTGACAACACACTCCCAAAACAACCTGCTATTGAGAAGCCTATGAATAGCAGAGAAGCACCGACAATAATGCTAGGCATTGTACAATGTCAGTGAGTGTTTCATTCTATTGAACATATGGTCACTGTGAGTCAGACCTGACTCAACAGCCCCTAACAACAACAAAATATACATAAGTATACTATTATGATAGCATGCATAAGCATGTAGAAAATTTTCACTATACTCATAGAGAAAAATAGGACTTTGGTAGTTCCTGGTTCTTTAAATTAATGGAACTTTGTCTTTTTGAAAATTACTAGGCTTATTAAATAATTGTATTTAAAATTTTACTAGATTGCTTAATAAGGACTTTGATGAGCACTCAGAGTGTCAGTCTTATTTGTGAATGGTATGAGGTTGAAAGTAAAAGAACATGTTTATCTATTTCTGAAAATATTTTGCAGACAAAAAAGAAATGCATAAATCATTAAGGTTAAAATGTGGTAGTGGTACTACAAAGTTATCATGCTCTTAGGTCTGAAAAACCCAAGCTTACAGAGATAGGAAAAAGAAAATGTGTTAGCTTTCGGTTGCTGTAACAAACATCTGAGATACATTAACTTATAGAGATAAAAGATTGATTTTCCTCAAAATTTAGGAAGTTTGAGCCCATGACCAGTTTGCCCTTTGCTTTGTACCTGTGTCAACACATCCTGGTGGGACCACATGGTGGGGTGAAGCCATTTACCTCATGGCAGCCAAGAAGTAAAGAAGAGAAAGAGAAAGAGATTGGTGTCTCATAATCCCCTTCAAGGACATATTCCTCAATGGTCTAAGATGTCCCTCTAGGTCCTTGCTTGTAAAGGTTCCACCCCCTCCCAATAGCACAATGAGCTGGAGTTCAAG
The DNA here is from genome assembly GCA_007922755.1 of Pedetes capensis. Lineage (NCBI taxonomy): Eukaryota > Metazoa > Chordata > Mammalia > Rodentia > Pedetidae > Pedetes > Pedetes capensis. The sequence continues at coordinate 6,825 of VMDO01017149.1, read as the reverse complement.
CTTTTAACACATGGCTTCTGGAGAACAAATCCAAACAATAGCAGAAGGTAGGCCTGGGAGTGCAGACATTTCTTCAACCTATTAGGAACCCATGTGAAAATCACACTGGAGTTCTACTCCAACTCCATAATCATCATGATATAAGGAGACCATCGTAGTCAGTTGAGTGCACCATATTTTGGAGGAATTTTAATAGATAGGACTAGAAGACACAAAGCAGGACCATGAAAAGACTCAAAGGTATTTTATAATGGTTTAAAATTTAAGTAACTGGGATGATTTTACCTAGATAACTCCATGACACATAATGTATATTGTAAGGTACCTGGAAAAGTACATGTGCACATTTCTCTAGCTATGGCATGTATGACTCAAGAGGCAAAAAGAAGATCCAACAACTGAATGTTACTGATGGGTAGATTTCAACTGAAGTTAAGGGAAATTTTTCTTCAACTAGAACTACCAAAACCAGATGAGGTATCTAGGAAGAAAATGTTTGAAGGGATTTATGCAGAAATTAGAAGACTATTTGTAAGTAGAGTATAAAAGTATGGGCAGAAAAGAGATTTAGAACACATTGCCTTAGTGAACCTTTTAAATTCATATATAATTTTAAATAAAAATTCTCTAGACACTAAGGCCAATTGACTGACTTTATATATGTATACCTCATTAATATTTGGATGTAAGCAGAGCTAGTGGATTGGAAGTTTTTAATATTGTAAGAAGTTAATAAAGTCTTAGTAAATATTTATTAGCTCCTTAGAATGGGGAATTTTAGATTTCCTTCTTTTTCATCCCAAATATTTTGATATCACTTGACTTCCTACTTAATTGTTATAATGATTTTACTCTGTTTACATGGTCAGAATTGATCAGACAATACAGTGGCAGCTAGGGCAGAGTGTAGATGACAGAAAGGCAAGATAGAGATGGGTTACTTGAAGATGACAAGAGAAAGCCTGGATTTGCTGTCAGAGGCAAGAGGCCACTAGAAAACGGATTCAGAAGGGAATGGTTTGGTCTGAACAACAAGAAACAGAAATGTTAAGCTCTCAAAAGCTTTCCAAAATAAAAGGGACATGGAGAATACAAGGTTTCATATGTCCTAACCCTGCTATCTAACAGAGAGGCACACAAAAGAAACGGGCCAGATAACACTAGCATTTATCAGGAATGGAGCAGATACACCCTTAACCTGATGCCTTCCTGGGCAGACTACAAGGAAAGGGCTTACTTGTTCTGGGAGGCGAGTTCAACGCCGACAGTAAGGGATAAGACCTGAACAAAGAAAGACAGAAGTAAGTCTAAGGACATGAGGTGGAAGCCTAATGGGATGGAGCAGCAATTCCCATTTCCAAGAGCGAAAATGACCTTTATACTAAGCCTCAAAGTGACTGTGTTTTCCACGCCGCTGTGCTACCATGGTTAGTCATGCCGCTGCTTCTTTTAGATCACTGGATTTGCGGACTTCTATTAGGGGCTACGGTTCATTCAGTTTTTCTGTAGAAGCAAATATTTTCTTTGAAATAATATTTTGAAAATATTTCTGTTTTATGTACATTTCTGTGTCAACTGAAGAAACAATTTTGAAGATCTTTAATTCTCTTATTTCTACATATAATGGGAGGATATTCACTTGGAGTAATTCTGCATTCTGTATTTTAACATTATTGAGATTTTTCTTAAGAATTTCACTCATTTCTGTTTTCCACTCATAAGCAAGGCTTATCAGACAATCAGATATTCAGGAAATGAAATGTTATTCATTAATATCATTACTACCATTATTATTTAAACTATTGCTGTTTACTAACTTTACAGAATTTGTTCAAATAATATGGCATATCGTAAGCACTATTTATTGAATGTATACTTCCATACTTCCTTTTTTTTTTTTCCTTTTGAATGTGTGCTTCCAAAGTTGAAGTGTATCTGCAGGAGCCAAAGATCAACAAAACTCACCCCAGAAGGATGACTTCCATTATAGAAAGCAGTTCTATGACTATCTTCCAATCACCTCTCAGTGTCTGTTCACTGTTGATGAAGCATTGCTCTCAGAAATAAAGAGAAAGAGAGCAAATGAGGGTACTTATTGACTTGCCAAACAGGATATACAGAGGAACATCGTGTAAAAACACAGAGGAGGGGATAGTCTACAAAAACAGCTCAGAACTCCATGATGCAATGTGCGGAGGTGACAATGTTCAAGTCTTGAACTTACCCTATAGAAGGGAGCAAAACAAAATCTCTAGATTGCTGAGTAGATTCCAGATACATACTGGATTTCATTTTAAAAAATGTTTGATTGGGGGAAAATTGAGCAGCCCTTAATAAAGATCCTGTTACAAATTAATGCTATTAAGCTTTTTTAATCAGTCCATTCTTATTTCTTTATGTCATTGGTAAAGCAATTTAAAAATCTAACAATAAAGTTAGTATTAGATATGGCAACTGCATTGCAGGGTGCCTGGCTCTCAGTATGGGATTATATGAATGAAAATGCCTTAATGGAAAGTGAAGGAGATTCTGAATAAATGCCTGGGTGCTTTGGAGCTTTTAGATAAATTAACAGACTTGTAATTCAAGCAATTTCAAAGCAATCTCCCTAGCCCCAGACAATTCTAAAAATCTACATATGAGATAATAAACCACACTTTTTGTATGTTTTATGTGAACAATTTTTAATAAATATTTATATTTATATTTTCTTTAACTAGAGACTTCACAATTCTTTTCTTAATTTTAATGTCTAGACTTACTTTCAATGTCTAGATTTACTTTTTTTTTTTAAGACTAGATCTCAACAAGTAGCTTGGGCTGACCTGAAACTCCTCATCCTCCTGCCTCTGCCTCTCCCAGTGCTGGGATTACAGACATATGCCACCACATCCAATCCTAGATATACATTTTAAAAGATCATGCAGCATAAATGTTAATGCCTGATAAGACATCCACAGAGACAGAAGAAACATATATGAAACAAATTCTCACTCCTTCCTTATCATTTTCTTTAATTCATTGTGTTATTATACAGTACTTACAGTCTTTGATTTTTAAAACATTTATATTTTAATATCAAGTCAAAGCAAATTATCAGAACTATCTTATACTAAAATAACAACCATGTGGTCAAATTCTAGAATGAGACAAATATTTTAATGATTTCCTAATAAAATATTTGAATAAAGGACCATTTATAAATATACACCTTAAAAATTCCTTGATATTCATTTCTATTCATCTTGACAATAAAAAAAGTTCCAAACATGGAAATGGACAGAAAAGTACAATGAGCAAGTCTAACTTGAATAATCACTTAAACTTAAGTCATGCGAGAAACGTTTATTATAAAAGAAAGACTTAAAATTACATGGGAAAAAGCTATGACAATTGGCAGATTATGATTCAAGTACCTGTAAATTTTTATGACACTATAATGTTTTAAAAAATGTTAGGAGTAGGGAATCCATATGTTACTCAGTTTAGGATAAATTAATAAAATTCTGCATATCATTATCTACCTTAGTGATATTTTGTGGTGTCTTCAGTTAAATTCAAACTACTCTAAATCAATGCAGTAATAGTTACTGAAATAAAGAGAAAGAAGATAAAGCCTTGAATAAATGTACCAAGAAGAAAACATTATAGTCTTGGCATGTTTATAGTTCAATAGGACATTAAGTTAGCAATTCAGTAAAAAATGAACCTTCCAAAATATTTAAAAATACTGATTTATTCTTTCACACAATCAGGTAAGTGATTTCTTTAAAGATCTAGGTGATATGTGGACACTATTTCTTGTTGAAGCCATGGATAGTTTATTGTACTTTCACTGGGTAATCCAGGAGCTGTCTTTTTAAAGAGAGGATGACTACAGCTTTTCTCAGGATTGGACACATGGTTTTGGAGGTTTTGCTGTATGAAATAAGGGAAAGCTACTTTTCTAGAATCTGCTATTTATCTCTTGGGGAAAAAAAAAAACACTAAAGTTTGACTGACACTAATTTCCTGAACAAGATACCCTAGAAACTCCAGTTTATCTCATAAAATCATAACAGACAGGGTTTGTGATGTCCCCTCTGCAAGATTCTTTATTCTGTCAGTTTATAGCATTTGAAATGACGGAAAGAGATGCGTTCCTTTCATATGCCATCCAGGAGAACAGAACCTGTCACCAACAGTGTAATGTGCTGTGTATTATCACTGTGAGTGATCCAGGGGCCCAGAGACTGTCATCTTTTTAGACTGTACAAGTCAACACAAATAAAACTGAGGAGGCAAATGATAATGTCTGAGATAGAGTCAGGCTTACTCTGGCCATTACTTTTTATTCAAACCTTACAGATGACATGATGTGAAAAATGAGCCTATGTCTAGTTCAGTGCCCATTAGTGTGTGAGCACATTATCTTCCACTTTCACACTGAATTTCGCCGTACACACTCTGCCAGTTATAGCTCAGCTGTCTGTCAGCTTAAAGGGGTTTTGACTCTTTTTAAAATTTTTATGTTATTATAAATAAATAGAAAATATTACCTCACTGTTGATAAATTGCAAACAACTTGAGATACTCATTAAAAATTAGGCAAAAATCTTTCCTGAAATTTCTTAAGGGTTATTCTTCTGCTAATAGATGTGGCATCCAGCCTGTGATTTTGAACACTGAGAATAATTTTTTAAGGAAACAGGTAGTTTCTGTCCAAATAAGTAAACTGGAAATTTTAATCTCTATTCAATGAGCATTTTGAGTAAGATAGGATTGCCCTATTATGATAAATTTGATAGTTTTCTGTATCTAAATACCTCAGGCATTCCATATCAAAACTGGAATAAATAGCATAACTTTGTGATATGTAAAAGACTGAGAAATATTTGTCTTCTGTAGAAACTTGTTGCTGAAGAAAAGTCTGATGAATACTTTCACAATCTTCTCAATTTCTGAAAAACTCACATTGCTCTCCTCTACATAAAAGAAACATCATTGTGCCTGGTGGTGTGGAGCAATCAATTAATTTATCACATCACTTTTTAACTGTCACATTATTTTGGCCATGGGTAGCAAATTGAATGAACTATGGAAATTTACTTTTCAACAACTCTATTTGACAGAACTTCTGATGGCTCTCCAGTGTAGATTTGCCTTCAAAAGTAACTAGAAACACAAGCACACATCTTGAATATAAATATAATTCCTGAAGAGTATTTTTTTAAACATTTTCACTACCATTATCAACACTGGGTAAAATTCCAATTTTTCTATTTATAATATGTGTTTGTCTCCAGTACCTTCAAAACTATTCCTCAATTGCCTGCTATGGAGATTTAAGCACATATTTACAGATTTTCCATGAATATAAATATAACCAAAAATTGTTATAGTTCCAGTATTTAAATTACAATATATTTTATAAAATAGAATTAAAAGTAGTAAGCATTTTATATGACATAAACTATATGGTTGCTGACTTTTTTCAAAAAAAATCATTACTCTGTGCTTAAGTTCGCCACTCTACTGTCACTGACCAGTGTCTGCATGGTGAATTACATTCTGTTTTGTAGGCATAGGAACAGCCTAAACAAATCTGAAGGTCTTAAAAAAAGAAGCAGAATTTCTTGTTAGCAACCTCAAGCATGATTGCTGGAACAAGAGGGTAATAGCTTGCTTCGTGATGAGCTTTATTTTATGTTGAAGTCCTCAGCTTTTCCCTCTTTGACGGAAGCATTGTTTGGATACCATAATTTCTTACATCAGAAAATGGTTTACAATGTTTTCAGTTCCCTTCTGAAATGTCCATGATAAGCATTACTGTCTGTGTAGAAGTTAAATGGTACCACACTGGAAGAATAGTAGATGAAGAATATTTATTTTAGCTTCATCTTCCATTTTCTTCTGCATGGATTATCATCCAATTTTATTTATGGTGAGAAAGATGGTCACACTGTACAAAATAGGATGCACTGCCTGAGAGAGATATTAAAACTACCATAATGCCTTTCTGTGGTGAGTATTTGGCTCAGATATCACAATAGTGTAGGCGACATTAGTAGAGAGCTATTTTAAAATTTCAATTCAAATAATGAATAGGTTACTATTCTACTCAGTGAACACCTTTGAGAGGAAACCAAAAACTTAATGCTATGTGAAAGAATGAGATACTGATATAATATACAATAAAATAACATATTTTACCACTTTTATTTCTGGGATATTTCAATTTAATAGTTTAATATTAGTTATGTAACTATTTCATTTATTTTTGTCCAAAAATTAAATCTTGTAGTGGAATAAAATTAAACTGGATCATTTTCATTAGGCTTGAAGTTGGTCTTTAATATTACCTTTTGTTCTTTTTTTCTTTAAAAATCACAAAGACAGGAATAGTGGAAATATCTTTGACTATTAAAAATGAAGTTATTAAAAAGAGATACTCTTTTTAAATTTCAAAATGCATTTAAGCCCCAAATAAACTAATGGAAAAAAGAATGATTCTTTTTCATTCTTTATTATGGGAAACTGCTGGGTTTTACTTTTCTCACTATATTCTGTTTTGGCACATTATATCCTTGAGAGTAGCTACTAAAATGAAATTAAAATGATATATCGTTTGCCAATGGAAGGATGATGTTGAAGCTAATTCAATTCATTGGCAAGAAAACTTTGTTACCAATGACATCCAAATAAAAAATAATCTCTTGTAATTTGAATTTTACTTCAAATCTCTTGTTTATTCAGAATGAGGTTATTATATGTGCAGTACTTTAATACTCATCTCTATATAAAACTCATTGAATTAAACAATGCCTTCCTATACTGTCAACTCCA